>JAWQRJ010002971.1:0-12693 GCA_033557515.1 Diorygopyx duplodentatus | reverse complement strand
AGAAATTTAAAGAAGCTGTTAAGAACAGATAATAATTTTAAATTACATATTAATACTACTTCGGTGTAAAAGTTATAAAAGGTGTAGAAACTCGATGCACCAGAAACTTAATCTTTATTATTTTTATAACTAAAATGCAATTATTTACGTGTCTTCATTTGTAATATATGCAAACTGAGGCGAACACTGAAAGTCCGAGCGAAGCTCGGAGTATTTGATAGACCGAGCGCTAGCTCGGTCTACCAGGTACTAAAAACTTAAATGCAAAAAATTAAAAGAAATATAATTTGTTAACTAATACCTCAACTAATGTTATTATTACCAAAATGCGTAGTTAGTGCAGGTGCACTGATCTTTATTATTACTAATAAAATCCACGCCTATGTAGCATTAACGTAATACAGAAACTTTCCCCACCTGCATAAATGTTAATGTTTGAATCATCTTAGAAACCTACAAAGTTAAGAAAAAATAAATTAATAAACGTATTTCTATATCTCAATAACTAATTGAATCATATAGGCTGGTTCTCCACCATTCGACAATTCAAGGAAGCTTATTAGTAAATATTTATTGTCATAAATATAAGGCAAATATTCTAATAAACCCTTCTGAGTTATATTTCGATTAAAACGTAAGTTTCTGGCCGCAATATTTCGGAGAAGCCATAAAAATTCCGCCTTAAATTCCGGTCTTCGAGCTAAAAGGTGTCCGTTACAAGAGACAGGCCGTTAATATTCACAGTAGGTAGATAAAATTCGAGGAGAATTGAACTAAATCTGGTAACAATTTCGCTCGCACACTTTAACTCGATAATTTTAAGTGCCAGAGGCGCTTAACGTCATTACCGCAGCTCCCCGGTCGCCTCTTTCGTTCCTTTGGTACAGCCCCCTCGTTGCCGAGTTCCGAACTGACACACGCCTCGACGTGACCATTTAGGAGTCTCAAATTCAATTGCCCGTGTCGCGCCGGTTCGCGTGCAGTTATTAAATTCGACCCCTTTTAACAACTCTAAACGCCCCCGCTGTCTCCCCGCCCCGCTGCGGAAAAACTCGTCCCGAAGAATTAAGCGGGCCCCACTTCGCCGGCCGTCGAAACTACAAACGTAATTGTTCGCATTGAAGGGTTTCCTTGGAAATTAACTTCTTTCGAGGTCACTTTGTGACTCGTCTAACACGGTAATTTACCCCAAGCGACGGTACGTAGTGAGTTGCACGAAGTACCGAGAGGTTAAAAGGAGAAGTTAGGGTGTAATTTACATAAATGTATTATTACTAATCTGTAGATAAAAATTAACACTTATTTTTATTGCATACTGAGCGACAAATTTCTTAGATCTAAAATATTAAAGAGTAGTAATACTACTAGTATGCCAATCTTCCTTTAAAGTGGAAATGATTAGGAAACGCTGGAAGGACTTTTGCTTCCAGCGTTTTCAATACAATTATGTTAAAAACGGTTAGGTGAAGTATGAAAGCTGGGATTCCAGGATAGCACAAGTAGGCAGTTGATGAGGTTAGTCTTAACCACTACCAAGTTAGCCTTAACTACAACCTTCAGCTTAAGCTCGGCTTGTTCCCGAAAAAGCAATTGGTTGTTAATAAGTAACATATCGATGAGGACTAAAATATCTCAAGTATGCCTACATTTGTCTCCTTATGACGTATTTTAAAAAGTAATATGTTAAATTTGTATACTACTAGCTTTTTAAGTAACATAATTATGGCTCGTTATTTTACATAAACTGGGCAAATAAGTAAAGAATTACGAAATTTCCATATTTTTGCAGCAAATTTCGCTTTGCGAAAGAAAAATGAAAAGTGTGCTTAATTCACTCAATTATGGTAATCGTTATCGGCAATAATCGCTTACTTACCTCAGCTGTATGCAAACTGTAAACTGGTTCTAATATACCCTGCATTTGCATTATATTATACATACATTTACATTATAGTATGCGAGAACAAGTTTAAAACAACCACTTAGGATATAGATTAGCTTATTGGTTCTGAAAATTATTGCAGTTTTTATTATTAAAATTTGGAGAATAGGGCATAACAATAGTTACACACAAAGAGTTTGTAAACTTTTAGTTACATTTAGTATAGAGAAAGTTATTACTGAATATAAGTAAACTTTAGGAAATTGAAGCACTAGGAACAAGTTTTATATAAAAAGCCAGGTAGCCAGACCGAATAGAAAAGGGACATCTAGGAGTAAAAGAACCCATAGTAATTTTTCCAGGAACAATTGCCAAGCGCTTCTACTCCGGTTGAATCCGGGTCGACCGTTCAGAGAAACAAAAACACATAGTGTTACAAATCACTATGTACGTCACGAGGGAATTTACCTAAAAGCCAGGTCTTACTTAACAAATAACCTCGGATTGGTGGGTCTATCGCTCAGTGTCAGCTCTCCTCGGACTTAGGACGCAATTTGCACAGAACAGGGTGACGTTTTGCCCTCTTATATGATGTGACTGATTGATAGTGAAGTATAAGGTGCGCAGCAATCGATTTCTTGCAAAATAACACGAATTATAGCTTAGAAGTATAGAAGATTTCGATTTGTTAAATCTCGATTTGCGTAATCTTGATGTTGTTCCTGTCTGCGTATCAATTTCCACTATGACTGATTCCGAAAATTTTATATATTCTCTCGTTGTGCCGATAAAAATGACATGCCTTAAAATCGCTAATAAAGTAATTTTATACCTTTATTCTTTTCTAGAAGTAAAGTATATTTTTAACATTCAAAATGTAGCATACTTTTACGTTCCAAATCATTAAATTTCAACCGACGTGCGTGCTCGATTCCTCTTCTATTGTATGCAAAGAAATTTATTTCTGTAGTAAAGCTCTAGTTAAAGTTGGTTTGAATCTCGTTTTCTCCCCCTTGCTTTTATGTTTACCTTCATTTTTAAGAAATGTCTTGCTAGCCCCGCATTTGTACAAACGTATTAAAGAACACAACAGGTTCAGGTCTTGTAATTCTATTTTTGTGCTATTGTACTCCATTTTATGTCCTTTACAAGTCTTGAAAAGCTTCGTTTTATTGGTGTTGGTATTTCATTAATCACGCGCAGCTTCATACGATTTTCTGAGGAGTTTGAGCAATTCTATATTTATTGCAAATACTGTTCTTTTAAATTACGATTGATATTGTCATGTGATTATGCTATATATCTTGTCACTTATTATTGTTCTCTTTAGATTACTCATATTTAAGAATTCTGGGTTACCTACTACTTTGGTTAAAGTAATTTGATTAAAAGTTTGCAATTAGGGGGCTCAATTTTGCTCCTAATAATTTTTGGTGCATTTAGTACCCTTCCACTGCAGTGACTTATTTACTACTTAAAATTACTTGGGGTATGACTATTCACTTACTGTCACTTAACAGTAATTTATATATAGTTTTTTTCTATATTAGTAGTAGGTATTAGCCGATTCTCGAACCTCCTCCTGGAACACAAAGGTCAAGGTCAAGGACGCAACTTGAGTGGCAGGCCTTAACCTTGACTTTTGTGTTCCAGGAGGAGGTTCTAGAATCGGCAAATGGTGGCCATGAAACCACCGTCATCAGTTATAATTGAATAATTTATGAGGCCATAATTAGGACCCACGACCTTGTTTTTTTATTATAAATTACCACGGAGAGGTTCTAGAATCGGCAAACGGTGGCGTTGAAACCACCACCTTAATTATAATTGACTAATTTATGAGGACATAATTAGGACAGTACAACGTTCCAACGTTGACTGAAAACCACCACGACCTTATTTTTTATTATAAATTATACTATGTATAATACAATAACAGTATGTATAATACCGGGTGACTGTAAATGATTGAGGCAATTATTAGTGGGTTGACATCCCTGATGATTTGGTAATATATCCGTCTTTATGTCAAGATTAGTTTTTAGTTTAGGGTAATTATTGGGGTAATAACGACAATTTTATTTTATTTGACGTTTTCATCTGACAAATTTAAATTGAAAATCAGGGATGCACAGGAAAACAAAAAAATCATGCCAACCAGGCAAAAAAATCACAATCATTTATAGTCACGCGGTATAATAATCACAATTACGATGTTACTCCATCGAACGTTGAACACAGACTGACAGTAATGGTAGTTTCATGATATTTTTACCGAAGCAAGTGGTGACCTTAACCGGAGGTTCCAGAATTAATTTACCTTAGCGCTCCTTGAAACCCCCATCAATTTAGAAGATATATAAAGTGTGGGGATGAGGTTAACAGAACACTTCTGTAGTTACTTACGTTTCGAAACATGGAAATTATTAATTTGACAACGCCACCATTGAAACATATAATACATAACCTGTGTTCACAAGCATCTTACGTTTGATTGAGTTGAAGATTGTTGAAAATGAATATGAATTTCTTTTTAAGAGAATATTGCAGAGATACTGTGTAATGTTACCCCTTCAAACGATGAACATAGACTGATAGAAGTGGTAGCTAAGTAGTATTTTATAATTTTTGGAAGGAATTGAAAGAGTAACTACATTTGGATATGACAGGCAGGAAACAATAATTATTTGAAACACATAATACAGAACCTGTGTTCACAAGCATCTTACGTTTGATTGAGTTGAATATTGTTGAAAATGTACCATGTTATCCCTTCAAATGATGAACATAGACTCAAAGAAGTGGTAATTATGGCTGTCTACTCAGCACTTTGCTCACTTGAAATAATTACAATTCTCTTGGGACGTAGAGACCGGAGTTTGTTTTTTAACTTACACAGTGACTTCTCAATTTAACAAAATGTTCAATTTGCCAGTCAGAAAGGTATCCTTTCGTACAATTGTTTGTTAATAAGGAAATAGAACATTTTTGAAAACTTATTTTAGCCCCATCACCCCAGATCTTTCACATTCAGACACACATACCACATTTTGAGCACTAGTAGCATGAAGGTGAAGAGGTTAACGAAAAGATCTGAATTTTGTGAAAAAATGATTAAAAGTTTTGGAGTCGTTTAAGATTTTTTCTTTTAAACGTTATTTAATTTCAATTCGATTTTTTTTATTCCCAATCGCAAGATATACCGTTTAACTCATAGTTACCTTCTCTATCATTTCTACTAACATTTTCCATTTGATAAATCCATAAATAACTTGTTATGTCTCTATACTTCCCAATTCCTGCCCATCTTCTAAATGCATTTGACAAAAGATTTTCACACAACTTTCCCTTACTTTATTTAAATTATGTTGCAATATACAGGGTGTCCTATTAAAAAAACTGAAATTAGGTAGTAGAATCAGTGGGCAACCCTGCATATATGAAAACAATCTTATATTAGAACAATCAATATATTGTAACTTTTATTTGAAACATTTTTTCCTGAAATTAACCATAATAGGATTTGCATTACTCACATTCTCTGTTCAGTAAATGTATTTTTTTTTAAATATGTCAAGAAACTTCCCGACTTTCGATATGTTTAATAAAATCGACTACAAATTCGACAAGGAATTCAAACATCCAATAATATGTCGGGTATTCCATTAAGCAAATTAAAGTTACTTAGTTATTAATTACAGTTATGTCGAAGGAAGAGTATATACAGAAAACCTAAATACATCCCTTCAATAATCCCTTATGATTCATCTCACCCCTTCAGTTGTATTTGAAACTTTTTCCCTAAAATGATTAGAAATAGCAGAAGTGACAATCACATATTGACAGACGAACGAAGAGACAGACCGAAAGATGAAGGGATAAACTTCCAAAAATCGTATCATTACCCTTGGAATAACCTAAATCTCCACGATATATCAAAATCTCACCATCAAAATGTTGCACAATGCGTCTACTATAGATAGATCCTTTCATTGAGATAGGTATAAGGCTCCCAAATTGTATTGAGCTGTTTAGTTGTCGTCGTCGTAGTCATTTTTCTCTCATAAAGATGTGAAGGGAGATTCTGAATCCAGGAGAATCTCCGTAGTGACCAAAGTGGTCATTCTAATATATCCACACCCAGAGAAAAAAGAAAAAGAATTGCCAAAAATGAAAAAGAATGGAAGGAAAATATTAGTGGGGTTATAATCGGCAGAAATTATTTAAAAAATACCATACAGGATAATTCAAATTCATTCCTTTATTTCTGATAGTCAGGATAACTGTACAATGTTTACATTTAACAGTTTTATAACCTTATTCACAGTTTGTTGATATACGAATCATACTCCTCCGTTTTATCCTCCAGTAGTCTAAATAGTGGGCTGGTATAAGGGTGGTTCCAAGTTATTACTTCTATGTCAAAAGCTCTTCCCGTTCACCTTGTTGCTCGTTGATGTGCAATCCATACTTCTCCTTCTTTTCCAGTAGTCTGAATAGCGAGATGGTATAAGGGTGGTTCCAATTTGTGTATGTTACCCCCCTACGGCAAAGGAGTATATTGCTAATGGAAAAATACAAGACAAATATTAACTGTATAAATATAATTATTTAGTTGAATTAGAATTAATTTAGAATTTTTTACGTATTAATTTCTATAAATTTTTGACGTATTGGTTTTTATTACTTATTTTTTTAAAAGGTATTTGTTGTGTATGTGTTTTGCATTGTGTACATCTTATTGCTTATGGTGAGATTTTGAATTATACAGGTGTCTCTATCAATAAACTGAAGTTGCATAGCATTTAGAAGAAACGGGACACTTGTATAATTCGCCAAGTTAAGTTAAAATCTCACCATCAACATTTTTGACAAAATGCAATACTTTCTCTAATACCTTTAGGCGTTTGAAAGTAATAATGACAAAATTTGAATTTCTTCATAGTAGACATTCTTCCCGATTGGCAGGAAAGCTTGTTTAACTCGATAAAAGAAGCAAATTCTCTCAAATGTGCTACTTTCCTGCATTGTTAAATAAAACTATACAATTATTAACTTTCATTTTTTTAATTTAAAGTGCTTATTCAAAATTTATTTATTCAAATGATTGTCAACATAAACTGCCGTGGTTTAAGTTAATTTAACTTTAGTTTAAGTCCTTGTCGTTGTTGGAAAAAGGTCTCTATATTTGCGATCTATAATCAACAACTTGGGTTGTGCACTTCCCCTAGACGCGTCCAATTGTATTTAAATTTACTCTTTACAGAAATTAATCAATGGTACATTCATAAACATGCGGTAGGTAATATGGTTTTTAAAACCATTTTTAAATTGCATAATAACTATACAATGCATTCTTTAAAACATGCCGTTTTCGAGAGAAAAATAAAACATTAATATATAATTTCGCTCATGTAAGTTGGGTTGCCTAAGTTTAAGTGTAACATCGAGTCGACCGTATAAGTAGTTTATTTTAGCTTACAATCAAGTTTTTGGCGTTTCTGTGGACTGTATGGTCGATTTTATTTAACATACATATGTCCAAAGTCGCACCGCTTAGAAGTTGTTTTCCTAAAATATATCGGAGGTTAGGTGAGGGAAAGTCGTGTGAGTGACCCACACCCACTCAGTTAATCTTGCAGAAAACAACAGTTTTAAAAGGGACATAATAATCAAAATTAAATTTCAACAAATCTCCTTCAACAGATGGTAATTAAAGAGCACAAAAACAAGAAAGAGTTCCTTTTTAATGAACAAATAAACTTTTAAAATCAACTGCTATATTCGATGTTATATTCGAGTTTATAGAACATTTGTAGTTTGCGTATTTATATATAAATACTTCGCGTAAATGTATTTCGTCACGTTTAAAAAAACTTGTTTTACTCGCTTTTATATTTCCTGTTCCCAATACCTTGCCAACGTACACAAAATTTTAACAGTGAGTTTCGTTTCGACTTTTGTAACATTTTATTCCATGTTCGACGTTTTATATACACGTTTTGATGTTTTATGTTTTCATAATTGACCCGTTTTATTTGGATTTTCAGAAATAAACCACACGACCTTTGTTCGAAACATTTTTTTCATTATTTATTTTCGATTTATTCAGATTTGCCAGGTCAACAAGGATCTTTAACTACACATCAAAATTAATAATTTCTTTGGTTCTTTCACGCGACGAAAGGACAAGTTCCAATGAATATTTGCGAAGTTGTGTGAAGTTGCAATTTTTACTGTATCTCTGTAAGCGATTTCTAAAGTATCTATTTCTGGACTGTAGGATCCAACGTACACAAGTCAGATGGCCCGGAGGCGCACGTATATAACGTTTACATCTGATGCTTCACAGCCAGCGGCTTATATGATAAGTCGAGGCCGGGGGATGAAAGACAATATAAGGGATTTAGATGGCGCAGTAGAGGTACCGAAAACGTGACAAGAGGGAATCTCTTATTGAAACACACACTCGCCAGTTGAAGTTGCATTCTGCATGTTTGGACCGCGGAGTTGAAAATAGGATTATGTAAAAATGCTTGCTCGGACCTATCTCTCGCGCGTGTTTTGCACGATGAATATAACAGCAGTAGAAATCGAAGTTGACGTACCTCGCTTCGTCCCTGGTTTGATCACTGGATAATTTAGAGAGGGTATAAAAACAAACAAGAACTGTATAAGACTCCCACAGGAAAAAAAGGGGGTAATAAACAGGACTTTATACGAGCGACGTCGATCTTTATGTGAAAAGTTTTGAGGCCCCGCAGTGTTACATAACTTTTTTTAATCCATCTAAGTGGTATTTATACGTGCATTAAAGTCCCGATTTTAGGGGAGCTGATTTAAACAGGATATTCCCTTTATGACCCTGCTGTTATCCCTGAAGACGCACTCGCCATGACGTCTGCGTTTGATGTCAGAATATCAAGACATCAAGTGGGGGCAGGAATGATCGTTTTTCCACAATTACTACCTACCTCATTCAGATGGTAATAGAAAACTCGATTAGAGTATCGACTCTCCCGGAGTCGATTGGAAATTGAATAGCTACGATGAATAGTCATCAGCGGTACTGTTGACAGAAAATTAGGAGAATGAAAGAACTCCCGTAATCCTAGCGCTTACTAGTCCTGGTCGCCGGAAATTTGCATTTACAAATTGGAACTGTTGCATAAATTCCGTACAATCTCGTGTAAACACCGCGGGTCAATTAATGTTAAATGGGACTAAGACCTCGAAAGCCGTCTTTTACTATTCTTTTTCCGTATTCCCAGGAGCCCGCCGCGTCTTAATTATAAAGTCGCCTGGCGAGTCTTTTATAGTAATTGAAATATTGGCTCGGGATATCGTAAAATTCTTCCCAGGGACGCCAAACGACTTCGAGTCATGCAATGAATTAATGAAAGTTTTGGCCGATGACCTCTTCTAAAATACGCGATTTCGACTCATTAAATTTAACCGAACCATTACACTCACGGTTGACCACTCCATTCCGATAAATTTTAATAAATTCTCCGGCGGGCGAGTGGATCCCAAGCCGCGAGGGGGCGCCAGTTCAAACGAGTACCTGTTATTCGCTCTGTCGCTGTATGGCACCGGAGATCGAACAAAGTTGTATCAATTCGACGGGGCGCCTACTTCTCCGAACATCGTAAATAAATAAACTTGGAGAAGAGGTCGCCGCGATCGAGATCACGTTTATAGCCCGCTCCTACCAGTAAAAAGTAACGTGATTTCACTGTGACGGTAGACTTCTTTTTGCCTAACACACCCGCCTTCTCTACCAGAAGCGAAACTGTCCAACACGTTTTCGCTCGTTCGTTATGTAGGCGCCGTTTCTCAAACGCGACGGCATGCAATGAATTATTAAAGATTTGGCGTTTGAAAAGACGAAGTTGGTTACAGTTACAGTCACTGGCCAAAACTGATGTACAATTTGTAATAATCCTACTCTTAAACTCGTGATCATTGAAGTTTAATCCTAATGAATATACCTCAATGAATCACACAGTTTAAGAAACTGTCTAAAGTCATGTTCTTAATCAACCCATAGTTTTCATAATGGGGAGTTCTTTTTGTAATATATTTGGAGTTTGCGTTCTGGTTGCGGTTGTCTGGTTTTGCTTTTTTATTATTTAGTTCTTCTAGTTTACAGGCTTTTGGGTTGAACATCACATCGTAGTACACTGAGATTAGTGTGAAGAAGTCTTTTTCCCATTAATCCTTTGTAATAAGAAATGCATATGAAACTTTTTTTGTAGCAATAAATGTTTAATATTATTATTATCTTTTCTGGTTACCTTTTCTTCCAGTGCCCACCAATTACATTTATTCCTAACTTTCGACATGAAATTGATAGGCAGCTGATAACTCTGATCACTTATAACAGAAGATAGTTTCTAGCTTAGTGTTAGAACTTCTTTAATACCCAACATAAAATCTGATACCATTTTAACATATGACAACAAACTCGAAACGGTGGAAGATAGTAACAGAGAAGAACAACGACCGGTTACAGAATGATGACGTCAATAATACTGCATCCATTTCTAGTTTAAACTGTCACTAATTTTATCACATAACACAGGAAGCTGTATAGATCACATACTAGTTAAGAGTACAGTTAATATACATGAAAAATCCATCTCAGCCATTATTAACCTGAATACAACAGATCATAAGACAACAATGGTCGCAGTGAAAGGGAATAGTCAAACAAGCTAACTGAAACTCAACCAATATGAAAATAATAAACTAGAGAGGTTAAACAGTCAACTCGAAGAGACTAATTGAAATAACTACTACAAAATAAAGGAAGTCAAAAAATTAGCAGAAGAGTTAATATCAACTTTACAGAACACAATCAACAAATGTAGAAAAATAATTTAAAAGAGAAAAACGAATATCAAGATAACTCCATGATTCCTGAAGATTGTAAACGCGATACAAGAAAAAACTTTAAATACAAGGCATACAGAAATAATTTGAGCAATGCAACAGCTAAAGAAGAATTTACTAAAGCAAAAAAAGCAGTATTTTCAAAATAAAATAGTAAAGAATGAAACAACCCCACGGGACTACGAAAAGAAGTACAGAAAGGATACAAACGATCGGAATTGAAAGAAATTAAAGTTGACAACCGAACAATTACGGGTGAAAAGGCAATGGCAAACGTGTTCAATGACTTCTTTGTTAGTGTGGGAATAACGCAGGTGAACAAAATTATAAAGCCACCTACGGTTGAACCCTGTGACGGAACACGAAATTAAAACAATCGTAAAATTACTAAAATATAATAAGGCGTATAGTTACGGATAACACCAAGGTAGAAACTATAAAATATTTAAAAGGGAAGAAAAAAGGTAGAAACTATGAAATATTTAAATTTATTCACACACTTAATAAATATGTACCTATTTTGAAAAGGGGATATTACAAATATTTCCAATTACAGGCCAATATTAGTAATCTCGTTAAATAATATTGTTATATTTCTGAAAAAAGTCTATATGATAGTAGTATATTACACAACGATCATTTAATGATAGCCATTAAGACATGAGTATGAGAATTACGACACGAGCGTCAGCAAGTGTCGTAATGAATACGAGTGTCTTAATGGCCATTAAATGAAAGTTGTATACATTATTTTTTCTACGAGTAGATATTTTTCTACGACTAATGAAAGATAAGCATTATTTTGAAAATTTATTAATCATAAGTTACAACTGAATTGTATCATAAATGAAACACAGAAATGCGAAAAAAGTCTGAAAAATTGTTCGCTTTGATTTATAATTACATTCTGGATGGATGAATTATTAAAATGCAATTGCGGTGCTGCTGACAGCTTTGTACTAATATCGGTGGATGCCATTGTTGATGTTGATGGAATAATGATTATTGAATTGTTGGTTTGACTTATTTCGAATTGATTCTTCAATGTAGTTTTCGGCCACTGCTGTGGATTTCCATCCACCATGCCTTTATAGTGAAGTTATGTCACCGCCAGCATCAATTAATATTGTGGCAGAACTGCGGCGAACGCAGTGTTCGGTGTATAAACTAGAATTTGGAACACTTAAGTAAATAGCAATCTCTTTTCCCATTTTTCCAAATTTGTTGATTCTTGCGTTTTGTACAGTACATTTTCCGTTTAAGTAATTGATAAAAAAAAGATGGTAATACAATTTTGTGGACGAAGATTCATGTATTTCTTACAAATGTCATAATATTTTCCTATAACTGTGTTCTATAACTTTCGTGTTATCTTCGTCTTTGTATCTTTAATTGTGACTAAAAGGGTTGATCCAGAATCATTTATATCCTTAAACTCCAACTTGTGTAACTCATGTCTTCTACAAGCTCCCATAATACCAAAGATACATGTCACCTTCGACAATAAATATTTAACATCTGGGGCTTCTCCAAGAAATTGTTTCATTTCATTTGTAGAAAATGTGTTAGCCTTTTTGGGTTGATAGTTTTCAGATTTTCTCTTCAATAAGGTGTACAATTTGGAAAACTTCGTTATGTTAATTTTATGTTTAATAGAAAGGGTAGATTTCAAGATTGAATCATGTGTCCATAAGCTTGATGATTTTAATTTTTTAGATAACTCATCTAAATAAACAATCAGAACATTTTCTGAAAAACCGCTAACCTTATTCTTGCTTCTCCAATCCATAAATTGCGAATAAAATTTTTCATATGACATCATTGATTTCTTAGGCAATAGATTATTTGCTGTTCTGTTAGCTCGTTCTACAATGTCAGGTGGAGTTAAATTTTCATTTTCATTCTCACTATCACTC
>JAWQRJ010002970.1:0-12694 GCA_033557515.1 Diorygopyx duplodentatus | reverse complement strand
TAACAAAGGTTGAAATTGCAGGTAAATTCTGTGAATACTATCATATGACCTCCCGAGAATTATAATGAAGATGACACAGAAGAAAAAGTAATGGAGGAATGAAATGAAGAAGGAATTAAATAAAGAAGCAATCAGTACAGGAGCATTAGATGACATAATATGAAAATTAAAAAAATTGAAAACTATCCGGACACGACAGAATTAGAACACAGATGACCAAAAGTATAGGACAGAAAGAAAGAAAATACCGTAAGACATAAAAAAGAGATATAGTATTAGACATATAATGTTATGAAAAAGGAGAAAGTCCCCAATGACCTACAGATACCGTTGACAGACCTATTTTTACAAAGGGATATAGAAGAAACTGCAATACAGGTATATCAGCTATAAACATGTACATATATCTAAAGACAACTATGAAAAAAATTGCACACAATGACCAGAATAATAAGAACAGTATTTGAGAACACCTGGAGGAATGCCAGGGCGAATTTAGAAGTGGAAGGAGTACACAAGGTTACGGATTCCCGATAAAACACATAACAGACAGAGCACGAGAAGAAAAGAAGATAATATTTATGACTTTTCTGGAACCCGACAAACCCATCAACAGAAGAGAAGAGGAAGTAGGGACAGGATAGCATAATAAAGAACATATACGAAAACAGTATCAACTCGGTGATAGATAACAAAAGAGAGAATTAAATCTTCAGAAGGAACGTTTGCAAGTGATGCTGATAGCAAAAAGCGCGAAACAACTTAGAAACATGGATGTATTGGAAAAACAGTACTGGAAGACAATGGAAATAAATTAAGCATAACCAAAACCAAACTACCAACACCCAAAAAGTTGGAGAAACCAAGTCTCCAACACGTGCACGTAAAGATCTACATCTCTTAAAGTCTACCGCATGTTGCACGTGGTTAGCAGTAGGTGGATGCATTAGTCAGGTTGCAACTCAGCGTTGCTGGGTCGCCTAAACGTAAACACTGTGTTTACGTCTAGGCGACCAGAACTCCAGAACAAACTGGCGAGCAGTTAGTTCTACCACTATTGACATATTGACCTTTCCTCCTGGAACACTCTCTATAGAGCATAGAAATAAATTGCCTGAGAAGAATTCGAAGCGCTACAAAAATAGATAGAACGTGGAACTTAGAAATAAAAGATTTAGAAATAGGGACTACAGTAGAGTTTATAATGCATATAAAACAATTGTGATGGTGGGGTCACCTTCAATTTTTAGAATGGACAATATCAGTAAAGCAGCAGTTTAAGAAGAAAGGAAGACTGATGTAGACTTGGAATAGCGTTTTAGTAAAAAAAATAATCGGAAAGGAGAAATCATGGATCAAGCGGACTAGCAAAAACTAGAAAGAAGTGAAAGAAATTTATACATTGTTAATATGTGTCAATTTTACTCACTAGCAATTTTCCTTTAATTTACTTTTTTATTTTTTCTAATACAAAATGTACTAATATTATCATCTAAAATATTGTTTGTAAGTAACTAAATAAATTGTATTAAGAACATAACTCCATAAAGTAATTATTTACACTTATAGCAGAATTCTTCCACACATCTTAGACACCTTGCCTCAAAAAAATCTGAACATATGATTCTTATTCATTACCCTTCTAATGTTGATTATAAGCGTTTTCTTTGTGCATACCGGTTTTGTTTTGACGATCGGTGGAAATATAAATATATTATCCATTTCCTGTGGTGTCAACGGCAGGAAGTATAATCCCTTCCTGCCTTTCGGATACTCTACAGCAGGCGGCGGTTTGCACAATCTGACGTCTCCGCAATTAATCTTTTCCATAATCGTTACATCGTATTCTGGATAGGCGGTATTAATGGCAGATGTGGATTTTGATTTTTTTACCACTTGTCGTCGTATGTAATTATTATAGTAACCCTTTACGTCGTTGCTCCGAGATATCTCTGCGGCTGAGAGTTCGTACTGCGTCTCTACAGGTGCAATATATCTTCGTTGTTTGGTGAACATAGTACGGTATCTATAAATAAAACGTTATTATCGCAAACATTTAAACTAATTTCGTTTGTTTTCCTAATAAGGCAACACAGGCAACCAGATTTTAAAGGAAACGCGTTTACTGAGATTTATTTAAGATAAGAACTCTTCCTAAACTTATCTCAAAGAATTAAATTTTTTTGCTTACATGTCCAGCGATCTGCATGGCCTCAAAGATTTTCGTGTATCATTTGGGAAAGCAATTAAATCTTGACAAGTTTTATCCAACTGCTTCACGTTACGCACCGTAATGCACTTAGCCTCGTTCAGCTTTGTGTTAAACTTAATTCCCTGACAGTGTTTTCCAACTTCCCTTATATAGTTCGGTGTTAAACCCAAATTTAACCTCGGTAGAGGGTATTTCGTAATAGATACCACATCGAACCTCAGAGATACGGTCGCTTGTCCAATAACCTTGCACTTATTACTCGTCCTTGGTACATTGTAGTACATCAAATCGAAGGTCATGTTTGTAATCGTAGTTCCAATAGTGACCGGATCGATTTTCACACTAATTTCTATTCTTTCCAATGGCTTCAAGAACAGTTTACCTTTGGTCAAAGTAATAAATGGAATTTTTTTGTATTTGATAATGATTGGCAGGCGACGTGATGAATTTCTAAACTCCAATGTCCTGATTTCATATCTTTTTGGTAGCATATGCTGAATGCGTATTTCATCTGGCACAATTTGAACTGAAGGCATTTCCGCAGTGGCATAAAGGTGAATTCTAATAAAATCATGTAAAGATTCTAAATTGAATTTGCAGTAAGCAATTTCATCTAACATGACATGGCAAGTGGAGAGTAAATCAAAAACTGGAAAAATAGTTTAATTATGCATCAAGAAGCGTTAAGTTTACAATAACTATTACTATTTGCTTCACTTGATTTGAGAGATGGATCATTTGTGGAGGTTTTTTCTTGGGAGACGTTCGACAATAAGTCATAATCAAAATCTAAAACAAAACTATTAGTTTGGATCGATGTATACATAGAAAAACTTAAATTTTCTCTTGGGCAATAATTATCACCTAAATAAATTACTTTAGCCGCGATAGCAACTATGTGTGTATAATATTGATGTATGAAATATACTTACCTGTTGCCTCGTTTGTATGCAACGAAGTGCACTTGAATTTATGCATCAAAATTGTACAGAAATAGCAAGGGGTGCACTTTAAAGCTAATTCTGTTGGCGAAAATCTAGAAGAATTAATCATAACAATGAAAAGCGAAATCTACTTAAAGCACCTTGTGAACATTCTTCTTACGTGAATGTAAATAATTTCGTTTCGTTGTTCTGAAACATGCCATCCGTCGGGTATATATTGAAAAATTTAAAATGAACAGATTCCTGTTTGATATCAAAAATGTTCTATAAAGAAAATATTATTAATTTTCAAAAATAATATGTGTGTACAAGTCCTACCAGCAGAATGAACCTCTATATTTTTACCGTTAATAGTTTTATGAACATTAAAGCTGTGTGTTATAATAACGTTTAATAAAACTTACAACACGCTTGTGGTTCACTTCCCCCATTGTAGCAAACATAGAAGAAATGGCACTGTAATTTCTTACAAAAAGATGCGCCTCCGATGTCAGTCCATAATATGTAGGTGGAAATTCCACTAAAGTAAAATTTCGGGTTGCGTTGGGATGATAAGCCTCAAGTTTGGAAATAATTATTCTTCCTCTCACTGGCACTATAATAATTTGGTGGGCGCATTTTATTTGGAATTGATCGTTTATGTCCAATTCTTCAAAACCAACTATTTTTACACCTAGTTCAAAAATTGCGTGCGCCTAAAATAGAGAAGTGCAATCAATATATGTTCTATTTTCAAAACTAGACAAATACTTTAACAAGTAACTAACAGTTAACTTTAACAAGTATTATTAAAAATGTGTAGATTCGTACTTAAAACGTGAATATCATTTACACTATACTTATCTGTAAGTAAGCATTGCTGTTCTATAATTTTGAACACTTGAAGTGCTTACCTTTATTTTTCCTTTCGTGGGTTCAACTATTACATTGTCGTGGCATTTCCTTATGTCCACTACAAAGGTGTAATCTTTGTCACTGTTATTTTCTACAAGTAGTATATGCGACATGTGTATATTTCCAGCGTTTAACAATCCAAAGTTTAACGCTTTTGGATTGACAGAAATAAACTCATTACTTGATTTTCTTAAATCAAACCAGTTGGTACTACGTTATGTTGAAATTAAATTCTTAACTTACAATATCATTAAATAATAATACACTGCCTCGTTTATGTGTATGCAAACCATACATTCTCTTGAGCATTGTGTGGAGTAGTTCAATTTCACGGTTTTGGTGATTCTTAAGCCAGGGGACAAATAAAGACCCCGCGGTAAAAAGTCCATTTCAAAATCCTATAGGAAAAGATCAATTAAAAATCATTTGTCGTTTTGTTACAAAATACTCACTTTTGTGTCCGTCTCGGGTATCCTAATGAACACCTTACTACGTCCAACGTTTTGCAATGTGAACCTACCATGGTACCTTCTCGGCAAAACGCTTTCTGCAAATTCTATTCGAGGCGGTGTGATTCGGACGCCATCGACGTCTATGAATGCCTCAGGCATGCCTTAGAGGAGATTTGGTATAACCTTCATGGATTGTATTTAGTATCAAGTAAAAATTAAAAATCAATATAAAAAGATGTCAATGACGAACTGTCTTTTATGACAACTAAATATTTCCCCAGGGAAAAAATTGAATTTATAAAATTATAAGTCATGGCAACGTGGAACCCTAGTTTTATTTAGAAGTGGTGTCTCACCTAAGATACCACCCTTAATAACTCAAATTAGAACTCAAAATTTTAATCATAGGCTGAATGGGTATGGATCACTCACACGACATTCTCTCACCTAACCCCCCGATCTCTAAACGGTGCCACTTTGGACAAATAAATATATAACAAGGATATTAAGGTTGTGGCACAAAACAAAAATATTCTGAATAAAATAATGACCCAACAAAACTTTTCATTACTTTATGTTTGTTTTATTTCTTGTTCCCATTTATAACACGACAGAAATATACAACGATGCGTCAAAACACTGAGCGCTATCTTCCAGAGAATGTTTTTTTTCATGTAAATAAAGCACTATACCTAATACAGTTTTCATTCGCAAACGCTATTTTTTCTACCTTCACTAGGATCCACTAGATGGAGGCTCCTCCAATGTATTTATTACTGTTATTTGCATAATACGGACGGTTTGTTGTTGTGTTATGTTATAAAAAAACTCCGCCAGTCAAGAGCAGTTCAGATGAAGCTGACTGAAAAACGTTTTCGTCGACGAAAATAACGACAATGTGCTGTATTAAACTATTAGTACCTGGTACTCCGAGCTCCGCTCGGACTTTCAGTGTTCGTTTCAATTTAAAATAATAAAAAGTAAGCGCCATCGAGTGGTGAAATACAAAACTAACATTCGACCAAAACTTCCCCACCGACAGATCTCGCCAGATCCCCGTTCTGTTCGATGTTTTCCTTGCAATTTTATTTATTTACAAAGTTATGCGAGTTATTTGAGACTAATTATTATAGACTTGTCTCGTCAAGCTCTATAATAATTCAATCAAATTTAAATTCTTTCCTAATAGCACCAACTGTCAGAAAAATAAATATCACAAATTAAAACCTGTTACTATGCGCCTGCGCGGTATACAACAAAAACTAGTATTGGAACTTAAATAAATAAATGTTAATAAAGAGAAAAAAAAATGAGTTAGCTATCAGTTAGAGAATAAACATTCATTCAAATGATTACAGATAATTAATTGCAGCAAACTATTGACGTTTAACAATGATTTTCCAAAAGCATAGTTGGTAGCAATAGTCTCTGAAGTACCCGTTGTTACTAGTTGTCAAAATATGCTGCAAACAAGTTAAATGTTACGTTTTTTTCGAATAACCAGGCAAACTTACGAGGAGTGAATCGCAGGATCCGATTCTTTACGTTTTGGTAATCGGTTTTCACCATAAAAGGGGTTGTCACGTACATAAAATAACCGCAAATAGCGAAACTGCTTATAAGTATTAACCACCTGGGGTTTTAGGTTACGTTTTCTTTCCTCGTTTTGGTACCGGACTGCTCGAATGAGTGCCCGGCAGGTTGGAAATACCTGTCGCCCTTGGCACTCTCCTTACAGGCAAATACCGGTAGAAAAATTGAAGAATAAAACGTCGGACATTACAAGAGTGCTCGTGAAGAAGTCGGTATGAGAACTAAGTATGTGATTACCGGACTCTCACAGTTATTGGATTAATAGCTAAGTATCTTTTCTTCACTAAAGAACTGCACTCTCTACAGAAATTAAAAATTTATTTCAAATACCTAGAATTCCTATGTAATCAAAATCCTTTTTCAGACCTTCCTTTATTCCTGAATGTCCTCCGAAAAATCCAGTTAACAGATACCAAGGATTTATTTAATGCGACATGGGATGTCCGAAGCGGTGGCAACCTGATAAAACAATTTTTAAACGCCTTGAATGTTATTTGATGCATTTTGAAAACCAAATAATAATAAATCTCCCCACCCATCTGTCTGTATGTTTGTCCGTTAGCAACACTTTTCCTATTTCTATCTATTTTAGGATTTTTTTTTTCAAATAATTGAATGTTTCATTGTTTCAAATGTATTTTTTTGTAAAAAAAAAATCAAACCGTTCTAAATAAAAATTAATAAATAAATAAAAAGCAGATATGGTTTTTGAAAGCAAATAGTGTAAATCTGCAAAAAGGTTTAAAACAGATTTGAAGTCGAATTTTGATGATTTTTATTGTGACAACTGAAAAGGTAATGATGAACTTCTATTTTTTTTATCTACAACTGTATAGTCATCATAATTGGTTGGACTGTAAAGCTATAATTTACCTTTATTTTTCAAAATTGTCTTTCTAAAATGATAAAAGTGCAAATACTTTTCAATACAGATGTCAATCAGTTTTGTTAAAAATAAAATATCTTTTATGGATATTACTTAATAAAATATCTTTCATTTAAAAAATAAACTTCAAACAAATAATTACAAACGACAAAAATTGAAAATAATAAAAATATCATATCATACTGATTTTCTCAAAAATAAACACACCTTTTCCTGTGAATAAATTGTGAATATCGATGAGACTTTTTGAAAGAAAAGATGTTTTATTCACAGGAAAAGGTGTGTTTATTTTTGATAAATAAAAAAAACATATCATTTTTGAATGATCTTCTCCATACAGGAGTGAACTTATTATAAACAATAAAGAAGTAACCATTGTTTAAGTAAACTTGAAAACATCATTTTTGTACTTTTTTTTTACTTTTCTTTTATATATAGAGAAACAGAAATAGTAGTTAATAACATGAAATACAGATCATGTATTTTGATGTAACTAACAATAAATAAAAAAGATAAAAAATTTAGTTATTTTTATTAATTTTAATGAATGGAATTTTTTTTATTTAATATTATTCATTTAAATTTATTCAAAAAGTTCGTTTTGAATAAATTTTAATTTCCTTTGATATAATCAGAAATTGCAACAAAATATTTATGCAAAAAATGAAATATTAAATGCAAAAGTCAATTATAAAAATAATTCACTATTCATCGGGTCATCATGTATTGACAACTTTTAAACCACAAAAAAACATAAAATTTTACATAATTCATTTAAGTTAATTTTTTTTTAGTTGATTGATGAATGCCGATTACCTAAAGCCTTAAATCTGTTGAAGAAACGAAACTCAAACTATGTTGAATTCTGGACAAAACTGAATAGGAAATAGCATGAAACTGTTCGATGTGGCCACGAAAAGTATGCTCGGTAATTGGTTTTATTATTCGTTCCAAAATCAAACCGTTCTAAAATTCTAAATGAAACGTTACAAACCGAACCGGTCCCCGAGGAATATTTCAGTTCAAGCGATAATTTGGAAGACACTGAAAGGATCGATCAGAAACACCCTTCCGTCGAAGCTAGCTCTGGTCGTACTGTATAGACTTCCCGCCTGTCGAACGGTACCATTTCGGTGTAACCTGCTCTGTGAGGGTTCAGGATCACGAAGTTCGTGAAAAATCTGTCGTGGTTCAGGGAGAACGCGGACGGGGCCTCTTTCCGTTCGGACGGTAAATTGATATGCGTGGGCGGAGATGAAGGGGTCATCAAACTGTTCGATGTGGCCTAAAAGATGAGCTACAATTATTAAGATCATGTGTTGACTACAGAAAAATTGATAGAGTTTGTAGACAAAGCACTCTCTAAAATGATAAAACACCTTTAGTATCTAAACTCGGAACAAGTTGCATTTTCTTTCCTTCAAAAGTTAACACAATATGTCTCGCGATTTGTAGTAGTTAAGTAGATTTGTAGTGGACGCGATTTGTAGTGGCTAACTTAAAAATAGATAGTAGAAAGACAAAATGTTAACAACCCACAAACTCAGCGGCCATAAAAATGTAACGCTTTTCATTATAATATATCTATTTAATTACAAATAAAGGTTACAGTATAATATCGTTTCTGACACTTATCCTCTGACTTTAGAGTAAAGCAAAAATCCGAAGGATAATCGCTGGTGTTCTTCAATATAAGCGGTACTTTTGCAAAACCGGCACTGCATTCATCATCGAAAACAAGAGTTTCCGGTAATATTACATTTGCGTCGGCATCTACATCCACCGTATAAACTCCACTCTTGCAGCGAATTGTTGTGTCCATTCGACTATCGAATAGTGCAGTCGACAGAAGGTTTTCTAAAATGTTTAGGCCCATTTCAGTTTCTGAAAAAGTTCATGATTAAATTAATAAACGTAATGTAAGTGGTGCATGGAACGTCCAGTTGCCTAAAACATTGCTGCCAACAAATCAGTTTACAAAATTCAATTTTTCATTAATGGCTTGTTAACTTGACAACAATGTTTTGCCCAACAGAACAATAAGATTTTCAAACTTACCTGTTACCCTTTTCCATAATTCCGCTTCGTCGTCTTCAGTAAACCTGATCAGCAGGGACTTCATGCAGTTAAAAAACAGGTTGTTTCGATTTGGAACTCGCAAAACGAATGTGTCGGGAATATCTTTAGCTTTCCACATGGCAGCCGGTATTTCCACTTTTAACAATTCCCTCTCCGTACTATCTTTGATTTCGATCACGAATTGAACCACAAAATCCCCGACTACATCGTTACGAAAGTAAAACCAGGTACGAACGGTATCGGTGGTCAATGTTCCGATTATGCTGTTCACAGTGCATTGCCCGTTCTCGTCGAAATCGAAAGTTTTATTCAATACCACGACTCTTGCACAACCAATTCTATCTGTGTCCACATGATAGATGACTCTTGCTAGTTCTATCGGTTGGTGAACAGCTTCGTATGTTTGTTGCATATGGTACGTGGCTGCGATTTTATAAGGTGATTGTACCGTAAAATCGTAATATTCCGCCCGGTATAGTTCTTGTGAATAATTTATGGTGTGGATAGCGTGATTGAGGTCTGGTATTCCGATTAGACTTACGCATTTATTGTTGGCGTATCGATACCCCAGCACCTCTCCACTTAAAAGTAGGGTTTTGTAAACTATTTTGGAGAACTTGGCAAAGTAATGTATGCTAATAACTGCTTTGCTATGTTTTGAAATTTCGATGACTTCTTTGGATGTTGTGAAACACCCGCATTGCACTCCAATGAAAATTGACTTGTACGCAATCGGGAAGTCATTGTCGTTGAAGATTTCCAATTTCCCAACCTTAACAGTTGAAAGTCCTGTCTGTATTGTGATGGTCTCGACTGGATACATATGTGGCAAAACTTCGAATAGATATGTAGAGAACATTAACAAACAAATGGAGTTCCCTTGTATGATCTGATCTGGGATTATCGTAAAAGTATAATTCAGTAGCTCTAAACACTGTATCATTCTAACTATGTTGTGATAGATTTCTTCGTGCCTGGTTGGCAACAAATACATATCGGCTAAACGAACTGTCACATAAGGGCAATAAGTAGCTATTAGAGCAGAAAACACTATTCCATCGTTCAAAGTGTTATTATGAAAATCGATTTTTAAAGTCGGTAAATCCTGCCCTTTCTTCCAAACATTGTCTTTATTGTTGTTGTAATGAAACTGTAACCAATTCACAATTAACGACTCGGAATCGCTATACATTTCTGGGTGAATTTTTTCGTGAGTTGCCGAGAAAAATGTAGACAACGGTGTATCTTTCAATTTGCCTTTCATGGCACTTTGCTCGTATTTTGTTACCAGTTTGTCAAGGTACATTCCTTTGTAAATCTGAAGTGTTAAATCCAACCAACATTGTTTGGAAAATAGGTAAAACTCATCCAAATCGTCAATTGCTGCACTTTGTGGAGGCCGTTCCTCTTTGCAGTCATAAATTTCCTTGTAATATGTGAAAAAATGGCTTAAGCACAACAAATGCTCGGGCCTTAGCATGAATATTGAGGCTCCATACTTTGTCGCAAGATCAATTACTTTCTCATATATTTTGTACAGCGCTTTGCTTTTTGCTATTTCTTCTGTGGGTATTTCCCTAAAAAATAATACATAAAAGGCAACGTTTAAACAGATATTGGACTTCCAACTTTTCTTGGAGAGCAACAATTGCATCTGGTCCCAATAAATTTCCTAAAATGTGTAAAATTGGCAACCGCGATAATTGGGTTTGCCTTGAGATCGTTTGCTGCGCTACAGGCTCCAAATACGGAAAATTAATGGCATCCGGTATAAAGTATCTCCATAAACCGAAGAGGACCTGCGTGTGCAGCCAAGTTTCTGCGCATCTACAAACCTCGTTAAGATAGTTGGCAAGTTGATGCGAAGGGTCAGGAAATAAGGGATACGATGGAAACGGCGAATCGTCGGCTTTCGAACCTGCCTGAAAATGACATCGGTGTAACAATTAAAATATAAGCAATAAAGTAGATGACAGTTAATGTAATCCAATTATAATATAAGCATCTTCAACATGTCGGGCTCCAATTCATGTTAATAAGATTACAATATTTAAAAAAATCAAAATAAGATTTTATTTGTTGGATAAAATTGTATTCTTTGTATTATTTTATTATTTATAAATGGCATAAGAAATAAGATTGCAATTGATATAACAAGAGCTAATACTCCCCATAAGTTATTGGGAATAGATCGTAAAATTGCAAAAGCAAATAGAAAATATTATTCTGGTTGAATATGAATTGGGGTAACTAAAGTATTTGCTGGGATAAAATTATCTGGGTTTCCTAATACATAGGGGTTTGTTAATACTAGAATTAATAATAATATAGTTATAATAATAAATCCAATTGAGTCTTTTAAGGAAAAATAAGGATGAAATTATGATTTATGAATATTTCTATTTGTTCCTAAAGGATTATTTGATCCTGTTTGATGAAGAAATAATAAATGAATTATTATTATAGCTACAATAATAAATGGTAAAAGAAAATGTAACGTGAAAAAAAGACTTAAAGTTGCATTATCAACAGCAATCTGCCCCATAATCATTGTATAATTATATTTCCTACGTATGGGATTACTGATAATAAGTTAGTAATAATTGTAGCCCCTCAAAATGATATTTGCCCTCAAGGAAGAACATATCCTAAAAAAGCTGTAGCTATTAGTAAAAATAAAATGTATACTCCTATTGTTCAAGTTAAATTTAAATTATAAGATCTATAGTATAATCCTCGTCCTACATCTATATATAAACAAACAAATAAAAATCTTGCTTCTTAGCATGTAAAATTCGAATTAATCATCCATAATTTACATCTCGACAAATATGAACTACGTTATTAAAAGCTGCATTAATATCTGAATTAATCAACATTTTTAAAATGTAAATTAAATGTTATTTTTAAACCACTACCATTTTTATATTAATTTGTTCAATTTAGAGCTCCTTTCATTCGTGGTATAATCCTAAAAGAAGAATTAGTAACAAAAATCTTATAATTATAAAGTAATTTATAATATTGGAAATTTTTATAGTAATAATCATTGGAATTAGTAAAGTAATTTCAACATAAATTTTTTTAAAAATTACTGCAATAAGAAAAAATTGCAAAGAAAATGGTATTCGGGATGATCTTTTAGGATCAAATCCGCATTCAAATGGGGATCTTT
Organism: Diorygopyx duplodentatus; assembly: GCA_033557515.1. NCBI lineage: Eukaryota > Metazoa > Arthropoda > Insecta > Coleoptera > Scarabaeidae > Diorygopyx > Diorygopyx duplodentatus. Next base: position 459 of record JAWQRJ010002970.1, on the reverse strand, counting down.
TCTCTCGAGCACTATATCTTTCTTTTAGATAAAATTGAAGATAAAATTATTATTACTATTGCAATTAGTAAAATTATAAATCTAATTAAATTATTGTAATTATTTATACTAAAATTTTATTTAGATATTTTGATTGAGAATCAAATATAATAATTATATTAAATAAATAAATAATGTATTTATCTACCTCATCAATAAATAGTAATATATAAGAATAATCAAACTACATCCACAAAATGTCAGTATAAAGCAGCAACTTCAAACCCAAAATGATAAATGCATGAAAAATGATTATTTAAATGTCGTAATAAATAAACTAATAAAAACGTTGTTCGAATAATTACATGAATTCCATGGAATCCTGTTGCTACAAAAAAAGTTGAACCATAAACTCTGTCAGCAATGGTAAATGGGGCTTCAATACATTCATACCCTTGTAAGATTGTGAAGTAAATTCCT
>JAWQRJ010002969.1:0-12694 GCA_033557515.1 Diorygopyx duplodentatus | reverse complement strand
GAGATAGTCATGTGCCTACAGAGAGCCCTAACTTCAGTATTATAGAAATTGTTGAAGAATTGTGAAAAATATAACTCTGATAATAGTGTTATGGACGAATGTGAAAATCCAAAATCTACATTATCTGGTATGAGCGAAGTGTGTGCAAAATTAAGAGACATACAGAATTATTTATTGTGTAATAACAATGGTGAAATTTTTATGGATGTTTCTTGAATTTTACTTACATATGAAGCTGTAGTTTTTAAATCGAAGTTAAAAATGTAAAGCAAACAAAGATTGAAACATACTTTAAAAAAGCTTAACAAATTATGTTTTTTCGTATGAATATTGTGTATTTATATAATATTTACTTTAATTAATAAAATAAAGAAAAATCTTAAAACCCAATTATGTATTTTGTTTGTAAGACGAAAAACCTGCCAATTACGACCATCTTTATATAACGGCCAATATTTTTTCTTTTTTTGGTGGCCGTTATTGGCAGGTTTTACTGTATCTGCTCTTTATCTTCTCATTCTAGTGTAAAAACTGTATTGTTCCTTCCTTAAATTTTATGTAGAAATTGAAATGAGAACACTGCTCATATTTGTAGTTATTTAGACCTTAAAGAAAATTATATATTTCAACAACATAAACCATTATTCAATATGAAACATGATAGCGTTTTCTAAATTTCCTTAGAAATACTACTCTTCACATAAGAGCTAATAATTCACAGGTATCGTATCTTTATACGGCAAAAGCACACTGTTTTTCTCACATTTCGCAGAGTTGCTCCCACCAGACAATCCTTAGTGTTTTTCCACGTTACATCTGCATCAATTCGAGATTTCTTTATTCCCCGGCTGTAAACTTTACTGTGCGTATGGCCGTGAATGGCCACGTTTCAAAGCATCCGCGACGATCGTAAAGCATCGCTCACAAAAAACAATTAAGGATATGGCGTCCCAGCCTTAAGTGTGCACTCGGGGGTAGTTAAGCGAGTAGTGAATGTTCTCAAATTTGAGGCCTGGCTCGCTCGTCGATGAGTTTCCCTTCTGTTATTGAGCCGCGGCGGGCAGTCGCGTCCATTTAATGTAATTGTATCCCGAAGTCGCCGCTCGTTATCGCAAATCTGGACGCGCATTAACCGCCTCTTATGGACTGTTTAACCCCCGAGAACAGCGCTAATGAAATCACCGCGGCGTCAAGTGGTTCCGACAAATTGAAAGGGCCGCTCCAACGACCGGACATGAAGATGATTAAGACTTTTTGATTTGTTTCGCTTTCGGCTGGTGTTCCCAGTTTATAATTGCCGATTGTTGTTGCACCTTCATCCGGGAAACTAGATGATTATTTATAACCAGGCAATATTAAGAAAGAAAATTAAATAATATTGGAAGAAATTAGATTGAAATAAGAGTTGAACAGGATAATTGATCAATTGATAAATGAATTTAAACAGGAAGTACTTAACAGGTATTTTCTGTTTCAGTTAATTTTAGATCTTTCTCTGGTATTTTTTATAATATAATACAACAACAAACCATCCGTATTATGCAAATAACAAAAATTAGGGGTTAGGTGAGAGAAAGTCATGTGAGTGATGACACCAGTTGATTGTTAATACAAAGATCACAGAAAAAAACAGTTGGCAGGTATTAGTATAAAAATCAGATGGACGGGTTGTCAGACAGAAATGTTCGAATGACTCCAGAAAACACTACATGAAAAACTTCAACCTCTATTCCTTACCAATAGTTATCCTAGCCACCCTGAAGGCAATCATCAAATCAATTAATTCTCCAATTGTTGGGAATCATTTTTATTTCTTGATGTTTAATTCAGTACTCAAAAGACAAACAACAATTTAATAATTGTATAGGTTTGTATTAAATTACATTAAGTCATACATAAAATGTCCCAGTGATCTAGATAAGTATTTTTTTATAATGTGCTGTATAGTGAGCTTAAAAATTAGGATGATTCATGTGATTACAGGTTGGTAGTCGGCTGTCCGCCTATAAAGATCTTTTTTAGATTAACGTAGTCCACAACATAAAAACAACAGCCTCTAACTACGAATCCCGTCTGATAATGACTGGTTTAGGTGGTAGTGGTACTTTAGGCAATTTCCATTTATAAATATGAATATATATGAATAAGAAGGCAAGTTAACTAATTTCCCTTTTCGAACCATGTGCTAAGCATGTAACATGAACAATATTATAATATTAGTTGCTGATTTTATTATGCACGCCGATAGCCATCAGAATTTTTTTTGCGAACTTCTGCAACATGGAGCTTCATCAAACTGTGATTATGTAAATTATTGTAAATTATGCACAAAATACAAAATGCAAAATATGATTTTTTCTTCAATTTGCATAAAATCCGAACGGCAGTAATAAGTTAATCTGAGGTGACTGTAAATCGTCTTCTTTTCTTTAGAGTCACGTTAAGAAAGTCGAAAGACATATTTTTATAGAACATATGTTTGAACATTTTTACAGAAATATTGTGGTCTTTTGTTCACAAATGGTAAATGTTATTTGAAAACACAATAATAAAACGTACCACTGTTTCCTTTGTCACTTTTAAATGCCGCACATTCTTTCCCCACAAAGAAAGATAACTTTGTACCATATTCCTCCACCGATACTAATCGTACGAGACTTAGCATACTTGTGCATTCTGCAAGCGATGTCTCCAACAAAGATAAACGACGCAATTATCCTCGATTTATTCTCATGTTGCCGCGGCGATTAAATCAAGTTTTTAATTTAGATCTGTCATTTCGTAATCGATAACAATTTGGCCGTTAATAGCCTGTTTCAAGATTGTGCACATTTATTTTAGCGCCAGCCCTACATTATCCGTTCTGTCCAGATAAAACCTCTAATTAAAACTTGATCGATGTTACAGATTCCTTTATGAATCCATTTGTACGACCTTCATGCACTAACTGCTGATACAATGTGTTGATAGCGGTTTATTACTATTTTATATTCTCTCACGTAATGGATCATTTTAAAATTATTGTTTTACTGTAATAAATATATCCACCAATAAATAGGTATGGTCAAAGAACATAGTTTATTATCACTAGCACTGTTACCACCACTCCTCAGCTGCTTTTCATATCACTTCCGCCTAAGAGATTATTTTATATGCGAATACTCCTGTCACAACGTCTGTAACACATTCAGGAGCAATTAGTACTGATGCTTAATCAATTGATCAATTGATGCTTATTCACGCACTTGCTGCAATTCTTATTCTTCCTCCAACAACAATTGTTCACGGTATCAATTCCTTATATCCAATACATTATTTCAACTCTCAAAAGCAGTTATTTCTCCAATACACCTACTCCTTAAGATTTCCTCAAGAAGGGTCATCTAGGATCTAGGGTGCTTACCGGAGACTGGTAATCTCGACTAGCAGGGTCACGCTTCTTGACGTCGTGACTTCTACCAATAAGATTTTGTAAGTTCCCGTCTTCGAAACTTAAATTTTGTAGACTCTGGTAGATGTCGATTTCATATTGCAGTAGAAACCTATGGTCACTACTATCAGATTTGACTTTGTTTACACAAAATGTACAATGTTTGATTTTGTTGTTTCAGATGATTGCCGAAACGACGATGGTACACTCTGCCAAAATGGAGTGTGCATAGATAACCAATGCCACTGTAACGACGGTTTTGGAGGTTGTAGTTGCGAGGTACCAGGTAAGATGTTTTATTCACTAATCCGTGTATTTGAACTGTTACTTCTTGAATTATAATACCTACTGAAACAGTTTGTAAAACCTGTATTGTGGGTAGAATCTAGTGTAAAATTCTTATTTGTGCAAATATTGCAAAAATAGGTAAATAAAAAATAAAATTCATAGATATAAAAATGTAGTTTCGAGGTTACTACATACATATATCGGGAATAGAAGAATTTTGTTGGAGGGTAGAAATCACATTAGGCATAGGCTTTACTGGTGAGTTGATTGGCAGATTTATTTTTTATTTATATCTTACTTGTATGTATTAAATATTATTATTATATTGCAATCTGGTTCAGTTTGGATTGATAGTGCAATAAGTGGTAAAATGATCTACCTGAAGTTGCACATTTGAATTAGGTATGACCAAAATTTCGAAATACGTTCGAAACCGAAAAGAATAAAGTAGCAGATGAGGTCCTTTTGTATCACACACAAAGAAATTTTAACTGTATTCTTTGTTGTACAGGGTACAATCATTTCCGAACTTCACATGCGTTTCATAGCTTTAAAAAACATTCAGAACTTATTTTAACCGATGTTAAATTTTCAAGCAGTGAATCATCAAGGATTTTCTGATGAAAGGTCTCATCTTTGAAACATGAAATCTATCACATAAAATAGATTTATAACACCACGTACATGTTATACCAGCATTTAGATTTATTATGCAGTATTCATAAATTTAACTTCACGGAAATTAAATGAAGGCAAAAGTGCGCTTAGTAAACTTTTAGCAATAAAAATGTTCAATAGATCATAAATGCCACAAGAAAAATTGAACAGTCTAGCTTTGCTTTCGATGCAACGTTACCTGGCAATGAAAATTGATTATGAATAGGTAATTAAAGATTTCGCTAACCACAAAGTGAGGAAGTAGAATGAGGCACATGGGGCAATAAAAATTCTCTTTCGTTAATTTTTCATTTTGTATGTTATGGAATGTATCGAATTTTTTATTTGTTGAAGACCTTTTTATGGTTTATTTATATGATTTTTTTATGAAACAATAGTGATGCACCTTTTAAGTGGAGGTTGGACCACACGGGTCCAAAATTTTCTCTCTGCGGCTCAAGTGAGGCAAATAACCACAATAAACAATTTTGGCAACATCGGCAATACCAATCCAATGCAAAACCAACTAAAACTATAGACGTATCAATCAGTGATAGCTTTTTAGTAATATATCGCCATCTAGGGTCTCTAAGGTAAGCTACATTTAACCTTTTGGGTTACAGAGTTTTGGGTTACACAAAATCGAAGATATGAAGGAGAGTAATGATTTTTACTAATCAGTATGTTTAGAAACAAAATTCAGATTTTGAACACTTTTACTCGTCGACCGGTTTCGGTATCATAGTACCATCATCATGGACAAACATGGACTTTTTGATTACAAAAGACATCATAAATAAAATAATATCCAAACAACTAACTGAAAACGATCCTATACTAATCCAATTCTAATAATGTTCAATTCTAATAACAAAATAATTTTAAACCTTTATCATTCAATAACAGAAATTTAAAATCAACACACATTTTCAACAAATATAATATAATCCCCGCTTTTAAAAGAAATAATAAACTTTTTAAAATGTTATCCAATCATAAACCTAAAATTCCCACTATAGAAAAAAACGGGATATACTTAGTTAATTGTAATAACTGTGAACGGATATATGTAGGGCAAACCGGACGTAAACTCGGTAAACGTACCCATACTTACTCTGCAAACTGGACATAAAATAAACTACCAAAACATTAAAATTTTACACGAGTTGGAAAAGGACGGAAGATGGATCTTTTAGAACAATTGGAAATTGAAAAACACAAATACCACAAAAGACCCCTCCTCAATGAACAAGTAAAATTCGATAATCAACGAATACACTCGATTTTATTTTTATTTTTAATCTTGGACATCTGCCATTTACATATTTTGTTTAAAATTTTAAATTTATACTTAGACTTTCGTGCGATTTCGTTTGTCACGTTTTGTAAAAACCTGTTTTACGTTTCCTTTATATGTTTCCACCAAAAACCACGTTATTGTGTGTACACGACATTTTTAATCTGTTCGTTGGATTCATTTTAGATTTTATTCGACTGTGATATTCTTTTTATGCTACGATTTTTAATTCCATGTTTGTATCCTGCCGTTTAAGACTTTTTGTCATACTTTTACATTTTTATACTGAATATGCCTCCTTTGTAGATTAAGACTGAAGATGGTGCATGGACCGAAACCGATTTCTTAATAAATAAAATAAATAAAAGAAGTTTAAAGATTTCCTTCTATAAATTAAAATGACAACCATACCTCAATATTGTCAACAGGAAGTGTATTGAAGAGAAAGATAACATGGAGGAATAGAAAATGTGCATCCTTGAGAAACCCGTAGTTTGCCATAAATAGTTAATAATAACTTTTGACTTTACGAATGGGAATTATGCATTACTTTACCAATAAAGTAATGTCACACCCTCCTTAAAAATTATATATATGTATATCTCTAATATGATCACTGACAATAGATAATATCATACCTGTATTAGGTAGTATGAATTTATTGTCAATAATTTTGGTCCATATCATACATCAGGATTATACCTTTCTACGGGGTGGAATAATTTATTAATATTATTAAGGAATACCAAGCTCTATGTTAGAGATAATAAACACTAATAAAGATAGTAAATTATCAAATTGGCAAATCATTTAAAATAAATGCATACTTAATGACTCACATGTGAAGAAATCATGTATAAAATAATTATGTAAACATATGCATTTAGACAAACATTGTTACATTATATATGATAATTTGATAATAAATACAGTCCGGATTAAAAAGCATTAAAAACAGTGGAAAATGCGCTTAAAAAGCATATCGATTTTCGCAAAAAAGCATTATCATATGCAAAAAAAACATAGAAAGCACATATATTTTGCAAAATTGTATAAATTATATATACGTTTTTGATTAAATAAACACTGATTTAGAGATTTGTAATACTTTATTCATATAACGTTAACATTTAAATACTTCTACAAAAACTTACATTAAATGTTTAGCATTGAGATCTTCAGTCAAAAAACTTCAATACTTTAAATAAAACAAACTTTTAAAACATTTGAATTCATAGATACAAAATAATATTTAATAATCGAAACATACATTTTTAAAACGAGAAACTTTTTAATAACAGTTTTTAATAAAAACAAAATTTAAAAACAAACTTATTTCTCGTTGTTGTAGGCTTTCGCGGCCGGTGTTCAATATTCTTGGCTTTCCGCTGAATAAACGGAGAGTTTATTCACCGACGCGGCGACCACCGGAAAGCCAAGAATATTAAACTTATTTCTGTTTTAAACACGAAATTATTGTTCATTAAAATGTTCCATTTTAATCTTCTTTTGAAATCAACAGTGGTTGATTTCGACTGTGCATATTTAAATTCGAAATGTAAGTCTCAATTAAAAATTCTGATTTGTTTAGAAAGAAATGGAGAACGATTTGATCACTTTCTTTAGTAATTTATTTTATGGCAATCTTATGTTGTCAATATAATCAAACATTATATTGTCGAGAACTAAACATGTGAAATATCTTGGTAACTGGATTTCCAAATGATGCATGCATTGATTTTTCACCCTAAATATGAAATCAACCAGCCCAATTTACGTAAATGTCAAAATTGATAACTAATTGGTAACAAGTAGTAACAAGCAACAACTAATTTACAACAAATGCATGTATTGTCAAAGGATCGCTTTTGCGAATAGCTTTCAATAATCAGGAAAGGATACATTTTAGGTATAGGTAAACCTAATACCGTCCAACCAGGATTTTAATTCTACATGCGATAAGATAAATATAATTGCTAGATACCACTAAAAAAACTGTTTGTCATTTAAGGTTTCAAAATTCAATTTTGGGGAACGTACTTAAGAATGTCCCGCCTGGTGTATTTCTGAAAAGTTCAATATCTCAACTAATAGTTAATAATTATTATCGCATAAGTCTAATTATGAAAATTCGAATTTTCAAAATGTTGTTGCGGTTGCATAACTTTTGCGAAAAATTCAATTTCTCGAAAACGATTAAGATTAGGCCTGGCAAACGTGGATTACGAAAGTATTATGAAAGTTGTTGAAAATTAAATGTGGATTAAGAAAAAAAATAAAATTGGGGTTATTGCATTTAAATTAACAAAGCTGTTGTCAACTTGCGGTATAACCGGAACCGCCAGCTTATTGAAAATATTTGTATATTTTAGTTCCCTTCCTACTTGAACTTTGACAATGTACACTTGTGCATTCAGATAGTAATTATTTTCGAATATACTAACATAAACTAATGCCCAGTATAATAATAATAATATTCCCTAGCTTCCCTAAATTCCATAACTTAATTATACCTTTTAAAAAGATATTGTTGTCAGCTAAAATGTAGAAAATCTTAGATTAAACTTTGTTGTTCCTTTCACCCCGCTTGCTGTATCGAAATCCAATTGAAAATTTTTTAAAACTGCTTTGGAAACTACAAAAGCTCCTTAGATGTAATATTTACATATTTCGTAACTTCGATGGACGATACCTGCTAAAGTAGAAGAAATACATCGACAATTTCCAATAGAAAAAGAAAGAGCAGTTAATTCTGTGTAAGAAATCGTCTAGTAAATATGTTTTTAAATCGAACAATTTAAGAGAAAAACAAAAGATTACAACACCTTACAATTTTATCTCACAATATTGGAGATACAAGAAAGTTTTGACGATAAAAAGTAAAGAACGAATAATTTAAGGAATAATAAGTACAAAGAATCTAATGAAGTTGTTTTGAATTACATAATTTTGAAGAAATTTTAAAAATTACACAGACAAAGTACAATTTTATTTTCTGCCTAACGGGAACATCTAATTTTTGCTGCTTTCGTAACTTTGCTTAAAGATCTCCTGAAGTAGGGCAGATGAATAAAGAATCTTTTATAAGAAAAGAAAGATATGTTAATTCTCTGTAAGAAACTACATATAAAATATTTATAGCACCAATAAGTTAAGAGAAAAACTAGAAACTGCAGCAAGAAAGACAGTTTTGTCCAGAAAATACGATGTACTTAATGTAATTAAAGATATGTCGGAAAATATGACAGATACAGGAAATTTTTGTAGGTAAAAAATAATTAGCAAATAATCTTTCATAACTTTGATTAAATATATCTCCTAAAGTAGAGGGTGTTGTTAAAAAAATCTTGAATAAAAAGAAAAGACCAGTTAATTTTCTGTAAGAAATCGTCTAGAATATGTTCTTAAAACGAGTAATTTAAGAGAAAATAAAAAAATTGCAACACGATTCAGTTTTATCTAAAAATAATTTTTTTCTTCATACAATCAAAGAAATATCTGGAAATATTGGAGGTACAAGAAAATTTGGAGATAAAAAATAAAGAACGAGTAATGTTGGTGCAAAGACCCTAATGAAGTTATTTTGGATTACGTAATTTTGAAGAAATATCAAAAATCATCTTTCGTAACTCTGATTAAAGATAACTGTTAAAGTAGAGGAGGTAGATAAAAAAACCTTCAATAAAAAAGCAAAGACCAGTTAATTTTCTGTAAGAAATCGTGTAGAACACGTTCTTGAACCGAGTGATTTAAGATAAAATCAAAAAATTGCAACACGATACAGTTTTATCTAAAAAATTTCTTTTTCTTGACACGACCAAAGATATCTCCGGAAATATTGGAGGAACAAGAAAATTTTGAAGACAAAAAATAAAATACGAGTAATTTTTGGTGCAAAGACCCTAATGAAGTTATTTTGAACTACGTAACTTTGAAGAAATATCAAAAATCACATCGACAAAACGACAAAAGCTTTATCCGTTCCTCATATATTTCTAATGGGCAGTAGACACTGTATACAGAGCTAACTATGTTTTAAGACCATGATTTTGTAATTTGTTTGCATAAATCAAAATTAAATTACGTTTTAGTCAGAACATGAATATAAGGATTCTGCAATTGTTTATTGCTTAGAGTTAGTTATTTGTCAGCTTTTTGCAAAATGCAAAATTGTTTGCACATGTTGCTTAATATCGTATTTTTTATCGCATTCAATCTAAAATTAGGAACAACAATAATGTAATAAGAATCTAATCTTTAAATAGCTTACAACATGGTACAGGCACGGAAAAATAATCTACCATTTTATTCTGTGCTTTGGCATTATTTGTTTTAACATCTTTTTCTAAAAAAAATAAAAAAAGATGCAAATAAGCACAAAATATTAAGTCAAAGGCAAAAATTACAAAAAAAACACCTAAACATTAGTGCCAAATGACTTATTTTTACATAACTCGTACATATTTTAATATAAAATATATCTGCTTATAATATTTATAATAAGTTTAATGCCTAGAAATCCAGACACTAATTATCACATTGCTGATGACAAAAATTGACATTAAGGCAGCAAATTTATTGCAGTATTACTGAAATTTATCCCAGCAAAAATAATAAATATAAACGATAGATGTACTGCAAAATAATAAATGTTTAGCAATATATACAACGATGATTATTTTATTATTTTTGTATTATTATTTATATAATGAATGTATAATATTTTAGTGAAATAACAACTATATAAAGTAAAGATTAATATAAGTAAACATTTAATATAAATATAAACACAATTAAAAGCGCGCTTTTAAAAATTAATAAAAATAATAAATGGCTAGTAAGAAAAATTAACTGTCAATTAATTCTAATTATTATTAGACCTTATTTATCTTTAGGTATGTTCAACTTTCAATAAAGAAAAATGAAAACATTTAATAAGAAGATTTGTTGTTTCACATATTTCAATAAATTACTGTGCGTTTCTATTTTTTATTCTGGATTATTTATTATACCAAATTTAATAAAATACTGCGCATATTTAACTCAATATTTTAAAAGTTTTGCTGTTCAAACTGTAATATTTACTGATCATTTTTTTTTTGTTTTGAAATTCGTAAATTACTAAAATGCTGAAAATATTTTGAAAGTTCTATTTGAAAAAAGTCTTATTGTTGGCGAATCTAACACTAATGGTACCATTTTTGGCAATTGGTCTGTTCACCCATTTATCTATAAACTTCCCCTATTTTTCATTTGTTTCAATTGTATTTTTTTGTAAAAAAATGGCAAATAACTCATAAACGATACGACTTTGGGTGAATATATGTTTAATGAAATCGACCACTAATTCGATAAGGATTCCAAAAACGCGATAATAAATATTGTCCTATTGTATGGGGACAAAGCACTCTAACTTATATGTTAAGCAAATGTATTTTTTTTTGTAAAAAATGTCCAATAAGTCCAACTCGACTTTGGACAAAAGTGCGTTTAATAAAATCGACCACGAATTCAAAAATGTAATAAAATATAGGGTTTGCTGAAAAAACTGAAATTGCGTAGCATCTAGAAGAAATGGGGCACCTGTATACATACAGGTGTTCCAATTTTGATGCTCATCATTGATATATTGGAAACGGTAAGAGCTACAGACTCGGTTAAATGGAATAATATGGGGGTGTTTATCTAAGCTGTTCAGACCTTCTTATGTTTTTCCAAAAAAATACATCGCCTACTAGATATCCTGAAAAAACTGAAAAACGTCATTTTCTTCAAATGTGAATGTTTTCCATATTATTTATCGTATCAAAAAATTTCGAGAGAAAATGTTGTAGATATCAAAACATCCTGTAGGGTAGATAATAAAAATATTTTTTACCTTGCACCAGTTTCGAGATGTCACCCAAAGATGTATTTTTTTAAACGGAAACCATAGTTGATTTTGACATTATTAAATTACTTGATTTTTTCCCTTTCCAACGATATAAGGGTCGAGGTATTTAACTTTCATAGTTTAGGATATATGAAGAAAAATCATAAACCACACAGATTTTAACCCACATCACGCTATCCATGATTAAGAACTATTTTTTGTTTTCAAAACAAAAGGCTGCATATCTGGAATTTATTATCTTTTGTGCCTCGGTAGATATAAAGAAAAAAAATTCTGGAAAAACAGTTCTGCTCAAATTTAGTACGTCAATAAATTGCAAAAAATGGAAACAGAAGCAATAAACATGGGAACAATGAACATGGAAGCAATAAACATGATAACAGTAAACATGATAACAATAAACATAGTAACAATAAACATAGTAACAATAAACATGGTAAAAATAAACACGATAACAATAAACCAAAATTTTCCTACAAAATATGTTCAATATGGCGGCCGTTTACTTCTAAACATTTGGTTTGGTAAAACAAATATTTTTTGATAATAAATAATAAATAATATGGAAAATATTCTCATTTCATGAAGTAAATGACAATTTTCAGTTTTTTCAGGATATCTAGTAGGCGATGTTTTTTTTGGATAAACCAAAGAACGTCTGAACAGCTTAGATAAACACCCCATCTTCTTAAATGCTTACCATTGGTATATTGGAAACGGTAAGAGCTACAGACTCGGTTAATGGAACAATATGGGGATTTACTAAATATCCTGAAAAAACTGAAAATCGTCATTTTCTTCAAATGTGAATATTTTCCATATTATTTATCGTATCAAAAAATTTCGAGGGTAAAGTTGTAGATATCAAAACATTCTGTAGGATAGATAATAAAAATATGTTTTACCTTGCACCAGTTTCGAGATGTGACCCAAAGTTGCATTTATGAAATGGAAACCATAGTTGATTTTAACATTATTAAATTAATTGATTTTTTCCCTTTAATTGATTTTTTTCCCTTTCCAACGATATAAGGTTCCAGGTATTTATCTTTCATAGTTTAGGAGATATGAAGAAAAATCATATTCCACACAGATTTTAACCCACATCACACTATCCATGATTAAGAAC
>JAWQRJ010002968.1:0-12696 GCA_033557515.1 Diorygopyx duplodentatus | reverse complement strand
TACTTTTGACTTATTTTCTAAATTCTCTGATTTCAAGACTCTACTTAGAGTTACTGCGTTCATTTTGAGATTTGTTCATAATAGCAAGAACAGAGATAACAAACGTTCGAGGTTTTTGACCGTTAAAGAGCTAAAAGAAACAGAACACTATCTTATCAAGAAGGTGCAGCAGGAATCGTATAAGAAGGAAATTATCTTAATCAAGAAGGGTAAGGCGACAGAATAGTTAGCAAGATTACAGCCATTCTTAGATGAACACGGTTTATTGCGAGTGGACGGTCGTATTGAGAATTCCGAGTTGGCTCATGACAACAACCACCAGATAATTTTGCCTCAGAAGCACATATTGACAAAATTCATAGCTAGATATATACATGCAAAACATTTTCATTGCGGTTCCCAACTACTATTGTCATTAATAAGAGAGAGATATTGGCTTGTTGGAGGAAGAAATATTACTAGACAAATAGTGCACGAGTGCATTACGTGTTTTAAATGCAACCCGCAATGCGCAGAGACAATAATGGGAGAATTGCCTTCAGAACGTGTCACTCTTTCGTATGCTTTTCAATACGTGGGTATAGATTTCGGTGCCCCTTTCCTCATAAATGATAAACGTACGCGAGGTTGTAAAAATATTAATGCCCGGTTGCACAAAATATCTCCGTAAAGTTAATCGGAGATCAACGAGCCGTTGGCCAATCAGATTAGAAAATTCAAATTCAGTCTTCAATCTGATTGGCTAATGGCTCGTTGATCTCCGATTAACTTTACGGAATGTTTTGTGCAACCGGGCATAAGTGTTACATTTGCGTTTTCGTATGTTTTTCGACTAAGGCGGTTGGAGTTGGCACTTGGAGTTGGCAGCTGATTTGAGTTCAAATGGGTTTATTGCCGTGCTGACACGCTTCGTGGCAAGACGTGGTAAACCGAGTGTAGTATATTCTGATAACGCTACTAATTTTATTGGGGCGAAGCTTAAATTAAATTCTTTAATCAAGTTCAAACAAACTGATTCTGAGAAAATTGTTAACTATGTAACAAAAAAATTTGCTGGAAAACTATTCCGCCTAGATCCCCACATTTCGGTGGACTTTGGAAATCATGCATAAAGTCAGTAAAACGTCATTTAATGCGTGTGAGCAGTGGTAGCAATTTCATTTTTCTGCCAAGAAATTATATCCTGATTTCCTAGGGGTCCGAGCCAAAGCGCACTCGATGTCAACTGAACCGTCCCAACCCCAACATTAGTGCCCAGGGCGCGGAAAGATTTATCCTCAGTTGGCCAACTACAACTGCCACATAAAGAGCTGTGGGGTGCGGGACCGCCTGAAATGCTTATACTGTCCAAGGGAATTCGCCAATTTTGCGGCTACCAGGCTGCATGAGCGCCGAGCGCACCAGCTCGAGTACAACAAATCCCTACAGGACAAGCTACCGGACTCCGATGCTAATATTTTTACTAAACTGGCTTCCATTGAAGCAAAAAGTCTACAAGGAGTAGTTTCCGTCAAGGAAATGGTGCAGGCAACTGGTCAGACAGAGCACCAGATTAGACACAGACGTACTAAGCCCATATATGCCCAACACCTCGAAAGGGCAAAAAAGGACCAACAACACCGACACTTTGGGGGACAGTTTTTAATGTGGGACGAACAATTCAAATGACAGTGGGACAGTCCCACATAATGTGGGACGTCTGGTCACTTTAGTAACGCCCTTAGACGCTCTGGGCCGCACGCGCGCTACACTGGAGGAATCAGCGTGTCTTCCCTACTCGTTGAACCTTCTTCGTGTTAGGGATTGGGACTTGCAATTGTTCCCAATGAACGAGGAACGAGGAACGCCCAGTAAGCGCGAGTCATAAGCTCGCGTTGATGACGTCCCTGCCCTTTGCACACACCGCCCGTCGCTACTACGTCGGGGCTTTAATCCCTCGGTAATTCTTTTTGCCCTTTGGAGCCCTTTTTTTTTCGACAGTCTTCCGGTCTTGCCTATTTTTACAGGGTGTATTCCCCTGCGCCGTAAAGGTATCCTCTCAAATTTTCAACGCCCTAGGTGCCCTTTTAGTTGAACCCTTTGGGCCCGTTCCTACGCTAAGTGTCCAATCCCCACCACTTTTTTACCCCATATTTGTCGAGTCCTTCAGTACATGCTCTTCAAAAATCAGCATCCTAACCTCCTTTTTACCCCGCCCTTCGAACCCTTTGCGGCTATTTCCATCCAATCACCTCCATTTTCCCTCCCCTTATTCCTTGGAGTCCACCATCCCTGCACCCCTGCTTTCAACGCCCTGGTTCCCCGACATCGACTCCTCCCCCCATAGGTCCTTGACCTTGGGCACACCGCGCGCGCGCTCGCGGCGGTTATCATTCGATCTCCTTCAAGGCCATCAACCTCCCGGGACGTGGCCACTCCATCTCGCCCGTCTACTAGCTGCTCCCAGCCTGCCGGATTCAACGTTGGCCCGCCCTCGTCCACAGAGCCTGCTACATCGGGGAGACCATCACTGATGGTCTACGGAAACGACAGACCAACTAAGGGCCCAAGAGCAAGCGCCTATAAAAAAGCACAAGATCTGTTCCAGAAGAACAAGAAGCCGTTGGCGGACTGTGTCATAGAGAGTTGTCCGTTGGCTGAAGATCTAGCCTATCCCGCCCTCGCCAATATCGAGAACATCTTCACTGAGATATTCGAAACACCATCTCCCCGATGATGAACTCCTCTTCAACACCAAGGATGTTCCTGCGACGACTTAAAGCCCATCTCACCTGACGAGGTGGCAGCGGCGAAGCTGGGCTGGCGTCCTTCAGCCCCCGGCTCAGATGGCGTTACGATACCAACCGTCCAGCGTGCGAGTAATATTAAACTCGCCATTTTATTCAACGCTATTGTGCTGCGCTGTGCTGTTCCACCTGCTTGGTTATCGCTAAGGACCACCCTTATACCGAAAAAGGGCGTTCGCAGGAACGCTTCGAACTGGCACCCGATCACGGTGTCCTCCGCGACACAACGCTTGCTGCATCGGGTATTGAACAAGCGCCAGACGTCGTCTACGCGACTGAACTCAAATCAAAAGGGGTTCATCAAGACCGATGGCACCTTGATTAACGGTCTGCTACTTGACAATTACATCCGTTCCAGGACATTGGAGGGAAAATCTCTCAACGTCATTGTTTCGGACATCGGTACGGCATTCGACACCGTCTCCCATCACGCCATCGCCCGAGCGCTCCGTCGTTTCAAGGTTGATGACAGTATGTCACGATACCTAATCCACCCCTCACCTCGGCCACAACCACCATCCGAGTGGGCCCCGACACTACAAGACCCATCAAGATCACGAGAGGAGTGAAGCAGGCCGACCCGCTAAGCCCGACCCCTTTTAACCTGGTGATAGATGAGTGCTTAGACATCATCGAGAGCTGTGGCTTTCGCGGACGATATCGTTCTTCTCGAGGTCGACGTGCCAACTTCCCTGCGGCTCCTGTCGGGCTTCTTCAGAAAGAGGGGTATGTCCGTCAATCCCACCAAGACGACGTGTTTTTCAGCTGCCACCGTGGAGGGGAAAACTGTTCCGCGTGCCGAATCGCTGTTCAGGCTGGACGGCGCACTTATTCCCATGCTGTCAGTGCCGGACAGCCTTGTCTATCTTGGGCACCCTTTCCGAACCGGTGGCATATGTAAACCGAGCGTGTGCAACCTCTCGGACTGGCTACTAAGAGTCCAAAGCCCTGAACCCCACCAACGCCTGGCCATCATCAGGGACCGCGTTATCCCGCGGCTGTTGTATGGCCTACAAAATCCAAGGGTCACGGCGGGCATACTCAAGAGCTGTGATAAATTGGTGAAACTGGCGGTGAAAAAGACCCTTCACTTAAACCTGCATACGCCCGACCAATGTTTGTACGCCCGTGAGCGCAACGGTGGCTTGGGGATCCTGCAACTGCGATGGGATATCCCCTGCATTTACCTCGGCCGCCTGCAGCGATTGAATGTCGCGGCCGAAGACGACACCGCATTAGCTTGCTTACTGCAGACTCCGTACTTCCAGCGCCTCCTTGACAGATTCGACGCGTTGGCCGGCCCGACCCCATCCAGCCACATCTGGAAGGAGAAGATGACATCGGGCCCCGGGATGACAGCTGGGATGGAGAACTGCAGTGACAGCTACGCCAGCCGTTCCTGGAACAGGAACAAACCGAATGGCTGGACTGGCCGTGACTACGTCCGCTCGGTACAACTGCGGAGCAATAACCTGCCGTGTAAGGGAATACCGTCCAACCCCGAGCGAGAGAGAATGTGCCATTCTGGCTGCAACCGCCAGGAGACGATTTGCCTTCTGGCTGCAACCGCCAGGAGACGATCTGCCACATTCTTCAGAACTGCCCTCTGACGCATTACCCGCGGATCGAGCGACACAACGAAATCGTCAACAAAATATCCAATCACTGCAGAAGAACGTAGCAGACGGAGAAAGAACCCACCCCACGTCAGACACGCAGACGGCACACTCTTCAAGCCAGACCTTGTGGTCCACCTGGGTCCAAAGAGGGCTGTAGTGGTCGATGTCCAGGTGTCGTGGGATGGATGTCGTCCCCTGGGATCCATATGGGATCAGAAACGGGCTGTATATGACAATCTTAAATTCAGAGATGACGCCAACACCATCTGGCTCGGTAAAGCTTTGGACTTTCCGTCCGTCATCGTGGGAGCTCGCGGCATTTGGTCGAGAGCCAATAGCCCCACAGAAGATGCCATCCGGATCCCGTCCTCCGTCTGCGCGTCATGTGTTCACTCGGCGCTGAAGTGGGGCTCCGCGATTCACGGACAAAAAAATAGATTGATCCCTTCCCTATCCCGGCCGGCGCGTAGTCTTAAGTCTCATTACATCGCGAGATTTTATTTAACCTTATTCTAACGTCATTTATGTCCGATCGTCCGCTTCACGGCTATTAGAAGCTGAACTGAATGTATCTGTGTTTATCACAAAATGTCTGAATAAAGATTTTCAATAGCCGCCAAATTGCTTGCATTTGGCGGCTATTAAAATCTTTATTAGCGCGGGTAAACGGCGGGAGTAACTATAACTCTCCATCTCCGGCGTCAGCCTCCAGGCCCGCCGATCAGGCCCTACTACCACCATCTCCGGCCTATACGCTGGGCACGTCTCATCGTCCGCCGAGCCAGTCCCCCATCACCTCCTGGATTGAGCCGTCGACGAGTTCCCCGTCGCCCCATGCGGACCGAGTCCACGCCGGGTCCCCGGGGCGGGTAGTGGTTTTATCGAACATCACCATCCGGGCCCCCGACCATCGCGATGCGCCCGAAGACCCTCCGGCGGCGTCGCCCCAGCCCCGCTTACCATCTGTGTCCCCCGACGTCGGCTCGCCTGCTTCTGCTTCTCCCGCATCGGCCCCGTCCGTCCCCGTTTCTGACGCCAGCTCTTCCACTCTGCCGAGTTGCTCCTGCCTGACCGCCGCCTCACATGATGCCCCAATCGAACGGCGTCCCGCGGACGTCACCGAGTCGTCCTACGCCGAGGTTGTACGATCACCTCCGCACTGCCGCTTTCTTAGTTTTCTCCGGGATGCAATTCCGGCATCGACAGACGTGGAGGCGGCCAACTTCTGCCGCATGGCTATCGACGGCTCGGACGAAGAATTTTCTAACGCGCTGTCCTGGACTGGTACCTTCCTGCCGTCCGGAAGAAAGAAAAATCCAGTTTCCAAGCGCAACTATAATCGCGCCAAAAATAATAACAACTACAGCAGCGGCATCATGGCGGTCAGCGGGCCTCCGCATACAAGAAGGTTCAAGACCTCTATACCAAGAACCGGAAGACGCTGGCTAACATAGTTTTGGACAGGCGGCCGCTCGACGACGCTGAGGAGCGACCGACCTTGCTATCCGTGGAAGACCACTACCACCAGGTCTTCGAGGCTGCTTCCCCGCCCGACGACGAAGTGATATATGACCGTCGTCCGCCCACCGACGATGATTTTCCCCCGATTGCCGCCGTGGAGATCCAACGGTCGAAGAAGGGTTGGCGTCCATCTACCCCCGGTCCCGACGGCGTCGACGTCAGGGTGGTCCTGGAGGTCAGCGATGACCAGCTGGCCATCCTCTATAACGCCATCCTGTTTAGGGGCATTTACCTACAAAGTTGGAACGAGCTCCGGACCACCCTGATTCCGAAGGAGGGCGATCCCACCCAGCCCTCCAACTGGCGACCCATAACCATCTCCTCGGCCCCTCAGCGGCTGCTACGCCGCATCCTAGCCGCGAGGAAAACAAATACAACCGACCTCCACCGAAATCAGGGCGGACTGATCGTCAGGGCACACTGATTAATTCCCTTTTGGTCGATTCATACATACGATCCAGGGTGGGGAGCGGGAGGAGCCTCAATATCGTGCTGACGGACATCACCAAGGCTTTCGATACAGTCTCCCACCATTCGGTGAAGAGGGCCTTGATGCGTCACGGAATAGGCGGCTGACTCCTCGATTACATAATGGTTACGCTGACCAGCTGCGCCACCAGGATCCGGGTGGGCGATTCCGTGTCCAAGTCCATTCGAATATTTCGAGGGGTCAAGCAGGGCGACCCGATCAGCCGGGTGCTCTTTAACCTCGTCCTGGATGAACTGCTGGCGATGTACGATACTTTTAAGTATCTGAGCCACCGCTTCGGCGTCTCTGGTGCTGCAAGACCTAGCCTTGTCAACCTGTCACGGTGGCTTAATAACATAGCCTCAGCGCCACTCAAGCCCCACCAGAAGCTGGCCCTGGTCCGGGATTTCGCCGTCCCCCGACTCCTCCACGCCCTCCAGAATCCGCGCATCACGGGCAAGCAGCTGAAGGAAGCCGACAAATCCATCAAATATTTCGTCAAGCGCTTCCTTCATATGAACGTACACACCCCCGATGCCTGCCTATACGCTCGCGAGCGTGACGGGGGTGTGGGAGTGATGGAGCTGCGTAGGGACGTCCCGAGGATCTTCGCCTCTAGACTCCAGAAGATCCGGGAGCGGGGCGATCCTAGCGATGGGGTTTTGGTTGCCTTCCGGGAGAGCGCTTATTTCAGGGAACTTCTCGGCCGGGTGTCGACGTTGGCCGGTCCGACTCCCTCATACCAGCACTGGAGGGAGCGCATCACGGGTTGTCCCTTTACGAAGGGGCTGCAAGACACCTCCGACGACCTGGCGAGTCGCTCGTGGTTGCGCCGCGTTCCGTCGAGTTGGACGAGTCGCGACTTCGTCAGGTCCGTGCAGCTCCGTTCGAATAACCTACCGTGCAGGGGCATTCCATCCAACCCCATGTATACATTTTAACATTTTATTATTGTACGTGACTCGCGTCGTTCTTATTTTTAAAGTGTTCTGTTAGTCTGGAGGGTTGTGCTCGTCTGTTCGTTAACACATATTTATTACTCTTTCTGTTTTATATATATATCCTTTATACCGCTGTTCCATTTTAAACTCCGACGTTTACCTTTTTATTTATATTTTTATACCGTGTGGAACTGTCCCCTCCACCCCGTCATTGTCTGTTCTTGCTTCATTTATTTTCGGTCGCATTTTGCTTCCACTTTCATTCCGGCTAGGTTTTATCTTTTATTTTTATATATACACTAATTATACAGACTTGTGTGACCAATCTAGACATCCAGCCACTCGCTGGTTAATCTTAAGCTTATTATTATATATTTGGATACAGGAAGCCACAATCGCTATTCGCTGCTTTTTTATTATTATTATTATTATTCATGTTATACTACAGCTACTCTGTATAATGCTTTTTCTTAATAAAAGTTTTACTAGCCAAATGCCTCGTCATCTAATTAGTGAAGCGCATGAACCGGCAGGCCGACTTCCCTCTAGGGAGTTCAGTTCGGTCGCCTACACATGCTCCCGCGTGATCCGATTCGAGGACACTGCCAGGCGGGGAGTTCGACTGAGGCGGTACATCTGTCAAAGAATAACAGAAGATTCAACGTTGTCAAGTTACATTTACATTGATACCATAAACAGAGGTTTGAGAGGTGCTACAATACAGATTGGACAACAAAATCGAGGTAAATCACTTAAATAAAAAAACAAATTGAAAAATCGAATTAATTGACATTCGCGTAATCTGACTTTTCTCGAAATTTGACTTTTACGTAATTGACGTTCGCGTAATTTTGGAGCGTTTCAAAATGAGCTCCGAAACGGCAGCTAGCGTGGAAAAGAGTGAAAGGATCGATAGAGACTCGAATGAAAAATCTCCAAAACAAGCGGACATAAATTGCTATCAATTGCGAGCGCGGGAATTAATGTTGGAAATTCTGGACATAATTCCAGAAAAATCTGAAACACTTAACATTCAAAACCGTAAAAAAGTGCGAAGTTTGGTGAGCCAAATGAATGAGATTGTGGCGGAGATCAACGGCACATTATGCGAGGTAAGGAGAAATTTAGAAGAGGCCAAAAAAGGTCCACCACATGTGTGGAAATAATCCCTAACGCAAACAACGAAAGAGCGATTAATTATGCAGAAGCGGTAAAGTTAAAATTGGGGAAAAATAAATTTTCGGGGCCGGTAGTAGGTATATAACCGGCAAAGAGAATCAATCGGGCGACAAATTAAAAGCGGAACTAATGACCACAATAAACGTAGTAGATAAAGCCATCGCGATAAAGCGCGTAACCACAAATAAAGCGGGAAACGTTTTCGTAGAATGTGAAAAAAAATCAGATGCGGACAAATTCAAACTGGCAATAGCTGAAAAACTAAGCAAAAAAACAAATATAGTAGAATTAAAAAAGGTTAAACCGAGAATCGTCATTTACCTTCTGAAGCCGAATAATCAAAGATTAATTGTTATTGATAGGTATTGTTAGTACCTGCCCCTTAGCGTTAGGTTTTAACTTATAGAAGGAAAAAAATTAAATATCAAAAAATAAAATTTAAAAAAATAATTAAAATAGATAAATAATCTTAAAACATACCTTTACTTAATTTGTTATTTTACTTGGTTTATTGTATTACTCCACTACCGCTAAGATACTCGTACGATATTTGTAAATTGAATTCTTATTTATAATTAAGTTAGATCAGTTGATTTATGGCAAGGTCCAAGCAGGCGGTTCTTCGCAACTGTTCTTTCGTCGTACCGTTAGCATACTGGTTCCCCTGCGTGGAAGCGGATGAGCCGCCTCCCCAGCCCATGCGGTGCCCGAGGTCGCGGTTCCTGCGTCCACTCCGGTGGGACCGATGACCCGTGTGGTGGCCCATCGCGCCTCGGCTGTGTCTGCGGCCCCCGGACCCTCCAAGGACTATCGGCTGCCCGTCCACGTTCGACACGGACTTCGGCTGGCCCATCTGCGCCGGCGCGGCGCACTCGTCACCACCAGCGTCAACCACCGGGCCTTCCGATCCGGCCATTCCATCTCCAGCCACTACGTTGGGCTCGCCTTATCCACCGGGACAGTCTCCTGACGATTCGTCGGTCGATCCATCTAGTCTTCCACTCCATGCGGAGGTTCACGCCGAAACCCCAGGGCGGATAGTCATTGTATCCAACACACTATCCGGGCCCCCGACCATCGCGATGGGCCTGAGGACCCGCCCGTTGTCATCCGAGCCCTGTTTGTCACCTGCGTCTCTTGAGCCTGACTCCTCCCTGTCCCTGTCACCTGCTGCAACTCCCGCGGCTGACCTGTCCGTCATCCTGCCTGGCGCCGGCTTCCCTTCGGTCGAGCAACATCTTGGCCGCTGCACCGCGTGATGCATCCACCGAACGCCCCCGAGCCGTCCTACTCCGAGGGCTTTCAGCCACCTCTGCACTGCCGCCTTCTCCGGTTTCTCCGGGATGTGGTTCGCACATCGACGGCCAACTTCTGCCGCATTGCCATCGGCGGCTCGGACGAGGAATTCACGAACGTTGTCTTGGGCTAACACGTTCCTGCCACTTGAAAGGAAGAATACAGCATTAAAGCGCAATCAAAGCCGCGCTAAAAATTACAATAGGCAATGGCATGACGGCGGGCAGAGAGCTTCTGCATTTAAGAAGACCCAGGACCTCTTCATTAAAAACAGGAAGCGATGGTCGTCATAATCCTCGATGGGACCGCTCAACAGCGCGGAGGAACGGTCGACCTTAGACTCGATCGAGGACCATTTCCAGAAGGTCTTCGAGACAGCTTCCCCGCCCGACGACGAATTACTGTACGACTCCGTATAGTAATACCCAGCCCCCGGTCCCGACGGCGTCGACGTCAAGATCCTGGAGGCCAGAGATATCCAGCTGACCATCCTTTACAATGCCATCCTGTTCAGGGGCATATACCCGCTCACTTGGAATGAGCTTCGGACCATTCTGATCCACAAGGAGGGCGATCTCACCCTGCCCTCCAATTGGCGCCCTATTACAATCTCCTCGGCCCATCAAAATCTCCATCAAAACCAAAGAGGCTTCGTCAGGGGGGACGGCACGATGATCAACTCTCTTCTCGTAGATGCTTACATCAGCTCTAGGGTCGGGAGCGGGAAGTCTTAACATCATCATGACGGACATCATCAAGGCCTTTGACAAGGTTCGGTGAGGAGGGTTTGGTGCGTCATCGTATAGGCGGCAGACTCCTTGAATACGTCATGACTACCTTGACCAGCTGCGCTACCAGGATCCGGGTGGGCGACTCTTTCTCCAGGCGGATCCGAATATGCAGGGGGTCAAGCAGGGCGACCCGAGCAACTCGGTCTTCTTTAATCTGGTCCTGAACGAGCTCCTGACCATGTACGACATCACTCCAAGGGGCGGCACCGTCGCCCCCTGCGTGAGGTGTCCTGCGGTGGCGTTTGCCGACGACCTCACCATCTTGGAGGCGCGGAATGGCTGTCAATCCGAGAAAGATGATTTGTTACTCGTCTGTTCCCAAGGGCGGCGTATCGACTCTCGTGACGAGATCCATTTTCTCCATCAACGGCGTCCCAATCCAGATGCTCGGTGCTCCGGACTCCTTCAAGTATCTGGGCCATCGCTTTGGTGTTTCTGACGCTGCTAGGCTCACCCCCGTTAATCTATCCCGGTGGCTTAACAACATCGCCGCAGCGCCACTCAAACCGCACCAGAAGCTGGCCCTGGTCCGAGATTTTGCCATTCCTCGACTTCTCCACGGCCTTCAGAATCCTCGTATTACAGGCAAACAACTGAAGGAAGCTGAGAAAACCATAAAGTTCTTCGTCAAACGCTTCCACCATCTGAACATCCACACCCCTGATGCATGCTTGTACGCTCGTGAACGATATGGTGGAGTAGGAGTGATGGAGCTTCGTCGGGACGTCTCAAGGATCTTCGCATCGAGACTCCAGAGGATCCGGGATCGAGGCGATCAGGACGATGCGGTTCTGGTTGCCTTCCTGGAGACTTCCTACGTCGGGGATGTCCTCGGCCGTACGTCGACATTGGCCGGTCCAGCTCTCGCATACCAGCTCTGGAGGGAACGTATCATCGGTTGTCCCTTTACTAAGGGTCTCCAGGACACTTCCGACGATCTGGCGAGTCGCTCGTGGCTGCGTCGCGTTCCGCAGGGATGGACGGGTCGCGATTTCGTCAGGTCCGTGCAGCTTCGGTCGAACAACATCCCCTGCAGGATTATTCCATCGAACCCTTCCGAGGCCCGAGGGTGCAGAGCCGGCTGTGGTGTGGAGGAAATGGCATGTTCTCCAGCAGTGCTGGACAGTCGGTGGCCTGAGGATCGAGCGTCACAACGAGGTCGTCGGGAAGATCAGGAAGCACTGTGTGTCGAGATGGGAGGTCGAGGAGGAGCTTCATATGCGGCTCAAGAACGGCATCCTCTTCAAGCCTGACATGGCCATCCATCTACCGGGAGAGAGAACTGTTATTTTCGATGTCCAGGTGTCCTGGGAGGGGGACAGTCTATGCAGCGGATCTGGGATTCAAAGCGTCTTAAGTACGACAACCCAGGATCTGCTGAGGTTCCCCCAGTCCCTACGGTCCTCCTGCGTGCACACCGCTCAAGTGGGGCTTCTCATTTCACGCCGCATTTATGCGGAGAGCCTGACCGAACTAACCATCTCGAATATACCACCTCGCCGTCTCCTTCGGTCCGCAGCGGCGGCGTTCCTCCGCGGGGATTCCTGGCGCGCCTGGGATCGGGTTTGGCGAGCCTGCCGAGGCGAAGCTTTGGCGACCGAGCGTCGCTAACAATTTTATATACTGCCTAGTATTTAGTTACACTCGCCCGCCGTTCGTTCATTCATATTTCTTTTTTCTTTAATTATATCCGTGACCCGTGTCGCATTTTAAATTGTAGTGTTAGTCTGGAGGGTTGTCCTCGTCTATCCGTCAAGACATATTTATTATCTTATCGTTTTGCCGTTCCATTTTAAATTCCGATTTTGTTGAACTGTTCCCTCCCTGTTCCTAACCCTGTTATTGTCTTTCTTTTTTTCCTTTTTTTTCGGTCGCACCTTGCTTCCGTTTTCACTGGCTGGGTTTTATCTTTTATTATAATTATACAGACTTGTGTGCCCAATCCAAGACATCCAGTAACTCGTTGGTTCATAATTAATAATATTATTATACAGGGTGCGGCAGAAATAACTCCCACATTTCAAAGGAGGATTGAAAAAAAGTGGTGCGCGCTATCACCAAAAACTTTTTATTTCTCTAATGTAAGTAGTAGGT
>JAWQRJ010002967.1:0-12699 GCA_033557515.1 Diorygopyx duplodentatus | reverse complement strand
GACCTTCAGCCGTATTAAATAACGTTCATAAGTATACTTATATGTATGATTATTCGACTTGGTGTGTAGAGGTTCGTACAGAACTTTGGCGAGCTCTAACCGAATTTACGTGTGAACTTACACGTGGGTGCTTTGTTTGGAAGAATTGTCACGATACACTTGGTTGGCCAACAAATTAGTAGTAGCGTTTTCTTTTTCTTCATTTACTAATTTAATATTGGATTTTATCCTTGCAAACCCACGTGGAGTACTAAGAACTGTTATTGCCTTGAGGGCAATTGTTATAATTACTGTGCAAATTAATCCTGTATGCCTACACAGTGGGAATGCTTCATATACTGATATGCTTATTCGTTGAATGTTATATGTATTATTATTAGCTTTAGAATTTTCTTTGCCTGGGGGAAATTCCGTTTATTTGTGAACTTCACCATTTCGAGTTTTTGTGCGAGCCTGTGCGAGTTAGGTAAGTCTTGCGGTAATGAGAAAACTCGTGGCGCCAAAAATTTATCTTCGAACCCTACCCTTCTCCACGGAGCAGAGAGTGGCAGTAGGACTTACCACGCAGGAGGAATTGGTACCGGGTATTGTTTGTTTATTAATTGTCTTATTTTGTAATTCACGTGTGTTGGGTTGGCGGCGTCAACGGTAACAAGTTATAAATACTGTATGTTGACGAACATTGAGCATGTTTATAGTTTTGATACAAAATCGAATAAATTCAATTTTAGTAGCCTTTGAAGGAATAGAATTTTAAAGAACGATAAGAAAAAGGAAAGTAAAAACGTAAGTCACTACACAACGGAACATCATGTAATATCTATTTCTTTTGCGTCTTGAAAATACGTTTTTTTGGTGCATGTTAATTGTTATTTATTTTGTAACGCATACAAGTAAAGAAACACTGCTCAAAATTTACATAATAAGTTGGAAAATAGTCTTAGCTTGTACGCTGAATATAAATTATAGCAATTTATTCAACTCCTAGTTTTAGCAACCAACTGTATACGGAGCTAATTACGTGAATAAATTTAAAAGTTACATGTGTACGAGTCGAGCTTCTTACGCAAATATTACTCTAGGAGGCGAGGCAGAACTAGTTCCGGAGTAAGCCTTCTAATATGTTTGTTTAAAACTCAGCGACGAGCCTCCGCAACTTACGCCGAACTTCAAGTTTTGAGCGTAATATTTCAAATACTTTGCACTACATAGTAGAAGGCGCATAATAAAATATGTATGTGTAAGCTACTTACTACAAAACATTACGTTGAATCTTTCATGATTGTAGCGTCGTATTTCTCGTAATAAATATTTAATAGCGCGTGTTTTCATCAATACATTAGTAAAGAAAATTTTCATACACGTTTTTACATCACATTTTTATATTACCTGTGAATAATACAAGTTTAATGAGATTGTAAACTGTACTAAGTCTTCATTAAACAAGGACAGTGATAATTTCAAGAACTTTGGAATATTCTTTTGACTAATTTTGAGATGTACGTATTTTGGCAAGCATCACATGGATGATCATCAGAATTTATAATTTTCACTGTATGGTGCCTCCCCAATTTCTTTCGTTCAAGATGTAATATACGTTCCTGCGGAGATCTTGTGTTTATTTTGGTGCATTTTAGCCAAAACATAAAAATTCGAGCCACTTAAATTCTTCCTCTACTACAGCCACAATTTTGAATAATTCCAACTCGAATCAAATCCCGCTTGAAAAATTCATCCTGGCCGGATTTTCAGTATACACGAACAGGCGAAGAAAGTCGACACGTAATTCGTTCACTGGAAGCCGGCTGATTGCGGGAGCGATTGCGAATGCCCTCTCCGTGCTCTCAGTAAGGGAATTGTCCTATCCTTGCACCTGCAGGACGGGGTTAATTTAGTTTTAAGTCGTGCGCACCACAATTCGAGGTCAGCCCCTTGATTTATTAGTGAACGGGCGGCCTCGGCTTCGCTGTAAATTCTAGTTACCGCCCGTGCTTCTTTGTTAAAACGGCATACAATGTGTTGATGGAATGCCGCGATAAAATCCATTGACGCTGGACCACAGATGGAATTGCTCGAATATTTTATACATCAGAAGGTTTTCTGTTACGACACGAAATGTGCTGCTTTCGGCTTACTATGTTGGAACGTAGATGCCAGGGTCGGTTTTGGGTGAAGATTAGAATTTCGGAATTGGACTTTTGCTTTTTATGTTGATTAGAAGTTCAAAGGAAAAACAATTAAAAATCAACAGTTATAAAGAAGCAATAAATCTGTCTGCACAGTCGATTTTAGTGAAACCCTTCTATCCCAGGTAGAAATGCTTTATACCTAGAAATACGAAATACCCACATTGGAAACACGTACAAATATTTTGAACTGTCCTTTATTGCAGTTTATAGTCTTGTGGTCTGGTTAACAAAGTTAACGGATAAGAACATTTGAGGCGTGGTTTTAATTAAAAAAATTCTTACTGACTTACTGAATTACTGACTTAAAGAGTTATATTTTTTTTCTTTTAAGGTATGTTACTAAATATAGTGGCCATTCTGCCGAATTAATTAATTTTTGTCAAGTAGGGGAGAACTGAGCCACTTTTTTAAAATTATTTTTATTTTTCCTTATTATAATATATTTTAATTCTGATATACGGTATGACATTAATACATATTTTCCCTTATTATTGCAAATGACTAATCTAATTTTTTCTATTCAGATCGATGAAATTTTGAAATATTAAAACGCAGTGGCTCTGTTAACACCAGTTATTAAGTTATTAAATGATACACGACATTAGAATTGTATAGGATACAAGTAATTTTAACAAGAAAACAAGTAGGTACAGTTCACATTAATTTCAAAAGAAATTGAATAAATTTGACTACAAAAAATAATAATTCTCGTAGGAGTGCAATATAAACTCGCAGGGCAGACGTCTGCTCAGATATTGCGAATACTCTCTGGAATACTATATTGCAGCTGCAGTAAAGCTCTCTAGTGATTGTTTATTAAAGCTATCTAAGGCCCTTTACGATTTAAGGGCGTTCATAAACTACATATACATCTTTAATTATTATAGTACACTTAAGATAGATTAATCACTTTGCTAAGTTGTAATTAAACTGTATATAGCAGAAATAAGCCTGCAGTTAATCTCGTAACCACCAAATTACACACCGAAACTCCCACTTAGTTTAATCGATTTGCAGAATGCGCAATCACAATAATTGAGGAGTCCATACATTATCCTCGCCAGTGCATTATGAAGAAGAATGCAAAAGAGAAATTGCTCCGTCTGATAAATAACAGAAAGTAGCGTGATCGGAGTAACTGAAGCAGACATACTTAATGATCTAATCAGTGAATTGCGAAAAATGGCTATTTTGGTGTAGTTCTCTAATTACTAACTTAATAATTCTAACAATAAATTAACAATACTAACAGATAAATACTAATTTAATTTGTCTAATAATACTAACTTAATTTTTCGTTACATGTTGCTTCCTCGTGCAGGTAGTTTTTTTATAAAAATGCCCTAATTGAACTCATAAATAATATTTCGTTTTGTTTTAAATATTATTAGGTAAGTGGATACTGCTTGTTCGATCTCCACTTTTCACTGCGGAAATATAAAACATCGTTATTTTCTCTGTGCCACTGAAACTTGCCACTGAGATTTTTGCTATTAACTTCTATTACTTTATACATTTAAATAAGTCATATAACGTGTGGGTTTGACGGATGAACGACAGGAAGGGTAGAGGCGGTGGAGTGACTTTTTATATTAAAACTGCCATTAAACGGTGACATGGAATGTGTGTGGGTTTTGATTCGTTTGTGGGAAGTAATATTTGCGATCGGTGTCCGTTACAGGAGCTTCTTCTTTTACTAAAAGCTATGTGCCTTACGGCAACGGCAGTGGTGTTTATTTTGCTTTCACATATTTTCTTCATTGCTTTCTTTCTGCACGCGAGTAAAAATAGTATACCATTCTTAGCTTCCCATGAAAGAACAACAGCTGTCATCGCATCTGCCTTAGTTCTTGGAGGTTTGTAACAATAGTTTATAATATAATTTGTTAAGAATGTAGATAGATTACTCTTATAACTACTTCCTCCGCAGTTATATTTCCTCAGTTCGCATTTGAACTTTTGAACTTAAATTATTTCCAGAAATCTCCTGGAGCAACTGGCGGAAAATTAATAACTTGGAAAAACGTGACAATTTTCTCAATAAACGGCTTGGTAGGCGGATTGGTCGTCACGTAGCTCGCGAACGAGTGTCTATTTGTATCTTAAGGTAGGGAAACAATTGCTTTTCCGTCACGGGATGGCGATTTCCAATACCTGACTGACAGCATGGAGGGTGCATCGATCGTTCGTAGTCTGTCCACGTTCAACTGGTGGAAATGTCAAATAAAACGACATGACCTCGGGTGCCGCTTGGTGCCACGACATTTAATATCGCGTATTGACTTACCAATTTATTCTAACGAAAATGGTCGTTTTTGTGTAGGCTTTAGTTTCCAATGTTTAATAATGCAGTCTGATGCTGGGCAACATCGTTATAAAACAAAAAAGGGGAATAAGCAAAAACTATTGAAACAAAATATATATATAAAATAAGACTGAGAGTAGTACTTATCCTAGGAAAAGAGATGGGAGGGTCGAGCTTGGTGAAGATGGAGACATGGAAAACATGCAAAACGTAGCGATCATAAAAACGAAAGTAAGCTACGGGGCAAAGATACACATTGAGAGCGAATTGATAAGAAAAGAAATGGAGGTAACAAAGAAAATAAAGCAATATACAGATGTGAGAAGGGAGAAGGGTAGAAACCAAAACTGGGTTACGGGAAGGCCATGATTGGCGGCGGATAGGAAGAAAACTAAGGTGCATATGGGGAAGGAGAAAATGAGAGGAGGAGGAAAAAGAAAAAGCGCTAAAAGGAATATAAAGGTAATAACATTAGGATAACATTCGTTTGAGAAGTGCCGGGGTTAAGCAAAGAGCAGCATTTTTGGGGGTACATAAAATGTACTACGCAGTAGGTATGACAGAGACGTAGTTACAAGAAAAGAACGGAAATAAAATAATGGAAAGCTTGTCAAGTGAATGCAAAGGGAAAGTACAAAGGAAAGTAACAAATCTAGTATGGAGATTATAATAAAATATGTTAACTAATATATCGCAGAATCATAGGGCTACAACTTAATACAGGGGGCGACTTCAACGGAAGATCAGGAAGAAAGGAAGGCGGAAGAGCAGTAGACGGAGAGTGCCAAGAAGACAGAAGATCAAAAAACACACACTGTATGCTACAAAGAAGGAGAATTGATGATAGAATAGACAGCAGATGGCCGTTGGGAGATATATTAAATGCGGGGATGAAGAAGGAAATTATACTTCCGTGGTAGATTATGTTCAAGTGAATGCAAATGCAAAATGAAAAGTTAAGAAATTGTGTTCGGATATTATAGAGAGAAACGGAGGGAGACGAAAAGGTGGGGCCTAGATGCTCATATAGCGAATAAAGTGGAAGAAATGTGAGGAAATATAAAATATTATAAAGGTGAGCGATAAGGAATCAACAATGATATCAACGGACAGAGGATTGAGGGGTGCCAATTAAGCTCGTAATTGTCTACAATATATCTATCCAACCTAGAGATAGGTTTGCAGAGAGCGCTAGCTGGGGGAGTAGTAATAGAAGGAGATAATATAGTTCTCTTGGAAAAAATCCAGAAGAAATTAAAGAAATTCTGCGACGACTTAGAAGATATCATGGATGATAATGGGAAAATACTGAAACTTAATGCGAACAAATCGAAGACTGTGGTGTTTGCAAAGGGTGGAATAAGAAGAAACATAGAGAATACAAGAATAGAAGAAGCGAAAGAGTGAAAATATTTTGGGGTACACAATGAAGAGAAATCGCTACGTAGAAGCACATATTCAGGAGGGAATAAAGATCAAAAAAAGATTCCAGGAAGCTTTTGGAAGAAGAATTATGATGTTCGACAGTCTGATAAAAAGTGTAATG
The DNA here is from genome assembly GCA_033557515.1 of Diorygopyx duplodentatus. Lineage (NCBI taxonomy): Eukaryota > Metazoa > Arthropoda > Insecta > Coleoptera > Scarabaeidae > Diorygopyx > Diorygopyx duplodentatus. The sequence continues at coordinate 6,659 of JAWQRJ010002967.1, read as the reverse complement.
ATACACGGGGTGGTGATATGGAGTTGAGAAGAGCAGGATAAAATGGAGACTCTACAAATAACTCACTTAAGATGCACTCTGGGAGTAGAAAGGAGCATAATCTGAAAAAACACGTAAAGGCATAGATAAAAGGAGATTATGAAAGGAATGGATACAATGCGGATGCAATCGAAAGTGAATGATAGGGATGCTGAGAAGGAGGGTGGCGAAGTCGAAGGAAGTCAGGAGATGAGATTTGGATAGGAGCTCTTTGGTGATAATGAAAAATTGAAGCTGAAGTGCAGTAATTTTTTATATTTATTGTGGAAGGGAATTGTAAAAGTGTTTAACGAAAAGTTATTATTTTCATTAATTATTTTTCATGAAGTATATTTTATTATTAGTTTTTGATATCATTCTCAAAGGGTACTGTATGTGCATGGGGGTACTACTACCGAACTAGCCTCTTTTTCCCCACTCAGGGATACGTAAACTATAACAAAGATTGTGTAAAAGTACGCAAATAAAGTACATATTCAGTTCAAATATGAATTCGCAATGAAATATGCATGCGCAAAACCCAATATTCAGTTCAAATTGAATGCGCTTTCGACTAAGGGTTGTATTGTCTAAAGAAATTTTACGGGATTATCAGTTTGCTTCGCATATAAGAGTACAATATCATCACCAACGCCACCACGAATTGCGTATTTTCTTACTTCTTGACTTATGTACATTAGATTTGAACTAAACGCATTAAATGCCTTTAGTTTAAAACTATAAAATTATTAGTCTAATGAAAGAATAGGAAGGATAGAATACCTCAGCATATTTATTCATAAAAGTATATCAAGAATTTATAAAATGTTTTTGTGTTAGTATTCTTGTCACATAGCTATTGACTGAGTTATAGAGAGACTGAGTCTGATAAATTGACGGATTAGGTTTTAATTTGCATTATATCACATAAGAAGGGTAGGAGTAACAAGGAGGACTAACACGACTTAAGTCTATATATACGACTATGCATCGAATAGCAGGAAACACCATTCATCCCGTTGCGAGTGAAATTTGTTTGGCTATAAAAACAATATGGCAGCAGTTTCTAAATTAAATTCCTTCACCCCCTTAAAGGATCTATAAAGTTGCGACCCTAAGTAATTACCTGGAATTAAATATTAAGTTCATTAATTAGCTTGAAGGGTAATCACATTTTATATTATGATTATATATGATTATACAAGCTAATATATTTATATCCGTGTTGGAATACGTCCAAAACATGCGTTGATGATGCATAGATGTATTGACCGATGGCTAAACCATTTGCTAATTCAAAAGATCAACATTTGATCAGTATTTTCCTCAATGCATTTGCAAGATATTGCCAAAACGCTGTCAGTTTCTGGCAAAAAAAACTGTGTTTAATAATTCACGCTGATATTTCGGCTGCTTCAGTTTCATTTTTCACCAACACGCCTCCTAAATAGCTTATACTTTGCATTCAATTTTCTTTCAGTTGTTGGGTTCCTTCTAGTTCCACTATAAGGTCTTCACACCTGAAGACAGGTCCGTTTGTTCATCCAAGCAATAATGTGTATTATTTATAGCTCATAGACCATATATGGATTTTTTAATTTTTCTTTCCATTTATAATTTACAATTTATGTGTTGTTTTGTCCTTTTTGGTCAGGATTATGTAAGAAAGAATGTGTATTAATATACGACTCTGACTATTTATTTTATTTTAATATCTGTCCTACAAAACTTCGCATCCTCAGAGACTCTACAGTTTCAAAATTATGTGTGTTAGTATGGATAAATAATATTTCTCAATACACTTGCCACTTGTCCTGTTTGAGCTCTTACTATATGTTGTTGACATCAAGTGCTGGTTTCATTGGCCAATTTACAATTTATTTTTATTTCTGTATGTATATTATAATTATGCAACAAAATTGAGCTTGTGTTGATATCCTCTTTTTAGTAGGCCTTTGGTAAGTTTTGAATTAGTATTATCCTTTCTATACTCTTTAATTTTATTGGTAACCTTCCTACCAGTGTCGCCAATATAAATGGAGTTACAATCCGACTAAGTAAGCTGGTAAACTCCACTCTTTTCAAGTGGCCCAATTTTATTTTATCTTTTGCATTGCTCTAAATAGTCTTCATTGAATGCTTAGTTTTAAAGGAGAGTGAAAAATTGGTTCTTTTGAAGACATTCTTATGTGGTATTTGTGTAATAACTGAATGTTGTGGAATGGTGTATGGCCAGGGGTTTTTCAATTGTAGTTTGCCTTGTTAAAACAGTTGAAATTTGTTCTTGCTTATGGTTGATCAACTTTTCAATGTATCATGCCTGGTATCCATTGTTACGAGCTATGTGTTTAATCATGCAAAGTCTGTGAACCAGTAGAAGTTTTGATGCAGGAAACTATGGGTCTCATAGGGTGATTATCCTTCTGTAGTTTAATTTGAGAATACATTAATGGAGTGGTAGGATTCATGGAAAAGAATGACTTAGGCTATGTGTTGAATAGTTCTTTAAGTGTATCTTCTTTTTGAGTAAGAATTTTGCTGAACTTAGGAGATATTTATTGCATTTTTATTAGGTTTGATGAACTGATTATTCTGAAAGAACTTCCAGCTCTTGTTGTTGTGATCTCCCCTATCCAAAAAGACAATGAATGCATTTTTATCTGCTTGGACAGTTATAATGATATTGGAGGAAATTTTATGTTTTAAGTTATTGATGATTTTTTGTTCCTTCTTACCATTGTGCAATCCTTTACAATTTTTGCTGTTCTTTAATTTGATTAAATGACTGGTATACTGTTGTTACATATGGTTGTTCTTTATTCGGGTGCTTGTATATTGTTTTATCGAGATCTACAGCTAATTGTAATAAAGTATGTGAGTTATAATTCATGTAATTTGGAGCATACTTGAAACCCTTATTAAGCAAATTTGTTTCTTCGGGATTGAGTTGAGTGTTAGAGAACAACTTCTACCCTCCATCATTGAATATCAATTTTATCTTTCTAGAAGAAATTCCTTTGATTTGGTCAAACTATTCGCAAATCTACATATTGACGATGACTATCCTGATTTCGTTAGATATAAATTTATATATCAATGTACCTATTCCCATCTCACCACAGGTCCTTAAAAATCTTCTTTTTAATTCCGAATTGAGTAATCGTCACGGGTCAAACATCCTAGAAACTACGGAAGCAATTCTCGAACATTTTTTTTAACTCTGAAACTTACAGAATAGAAGATGGATTTCCCATGGGCTCATCTTCAGTCTGACGACTAATATCTTACCTTATCGATCCCTATTTAACCTTATAGAACAAGAAACACTTAAAGCTACTCACACACTTAACAACAATATTTTGTTATGGCGAAGATATGTGGATGACATATCTTGTATTTGGAAAGGTGGTAAAATATAGCTTATAGCTCATTACCACTCCCAAAAAATGCTGCCTGGTAAAAAACAGCCTGGTTCGCAAACGGTGAACATTGCCCCTGAATTCCGAAAATTTTCTCAAAGAAACGAACATTGTTAAACAGATAGCTCACAACAATGAATACCAGGCATAACACATTAATAATAAGTTGATCAACCGTAAGCAAAAACAAATTTCAACTTTTTAACAAGGCAAACTTTAACTGAAAACACTCTGACTGTATATCATTATATAATATTCTATATTATTCTATATCTACTATTATTAATCTACTTAAGAATCTTCTCAAAAGCGCCAATTGTCCTTTAAAACTGAACATTCAATGAAGAATATTTTGAACAAACGATAGAATTGAGCCACTTGAAAAGACTTCTAGATTAGTTGCTCTTCGGAACGTTTAACAAGTAGATATAATATACGGTAATTCCATTTATATTGGTGAAACTTGTGGATGGGTTGTTTACCAGAATTGAAAAGCATAAAAGAACATAATGCTAATTCAGAATTTGGCAAACGCCTTCTAGAAACAGGATATCAACATAAGTCACAAGACACAAATTTCTTGTGAATAGCTATATAACGCAATTAAAGTAAATTTATTAAATTCCAGATCCATTTTTCAATGAGGTTATGTATAATTAAAGTAATTCAAGAATGAATTTGTACTCTTCTGATTGTAAAAGTTTATTACAATCAGAAGAGTACAGATTCACCGAAGAGTGCTGATGTGAATCTGGAGTTATTATCTTGGTTATGTTTTATATCCTGTAATATATAATATTGTTGTTGTATATATGTGTGTTGTATTTTTATTTTTTGTCTATTACATGAATGGGGAATTCATGGTTATAGACTATTTGTCGTATAATATTTATTTTTTGATATATTGTTGTATGGTTTGTTAGGTTGCTCAACATTTAAAGGACGAAATGAACGGTTTAAAAGTCGTGTACAAAAGGCTTTTGTACACGACTTTTGAACTGTTTCGTCCATTTATTTGAATATATATTTTAACATTTCGTCCTTTTATTTTTAATTTTTTTATTTTTATACATCTGTGATAACTATTTTACCTGGTGATTTTAACGACAAATTTTTTAACTCATCTTCTAGGATGATGATGATAACTGATGATGATCTTATGAGATAGAAACTAGTATCTCAGTACATTTAATATGAATAAAGCGAATAAAAGAAGTTTTACCACAGAAATTGGCAACTTTGCCCAAGCGCTTAACCGATTTCGTATGTTTTATAATAAATCAGATCCCCCCCATGTTAGAACTCGAATTTCAGTCGCCCTATCTGTAGGACATAATTTAATCATTTCGGTGGAATTTGGAAATGCTTAATAAGAGGTAAAGTCATGAATAAATGACATTAAGAGAAATGGAGTAACTAAGCAAGTTATCTTGATTTTTTCTTGGAATCCTCAAGAACATCATCTGATGGCTAACGAGCTATTACAGCCGCGAAACTTCCTCGATTTTAGTTCTTGATCAAACAAAACAGGAATCCATACTTGTAGTGCCAAATAAAATGTCGTCAGAATGCAGCGTTCCGGAAAATTATAACCGCGTTCCCGAGGGAAATTTGTGATATTGAGTTATGAAGAAACTTTGAGGTTTTCTAGTAAAACTGAGAAAAACACGTCTGAATACAATTTCACGTGATTTATAGATTTTGTTTAAATTAATATAAACGGATCAGCTTGAATTTAATTTAAATTTGTTGATTAATATCGCTTTACGAGAGGTGTACGTGAACGAACTAAAACGTGGTTTCAAAAATCGCCGCGAATTGCATGAATAAACAGCTGCGGTTTTTAACGGTAATTGCAGGATAAATAATTCAAAGTTTATTTCGAAATTGTTTGCGAACTTTCGAGTGTTGAGCGACTGCGGTAAAAACAACATTGGAAAACAATGCGTCGATTCATTCAAAATTAAAACAATAGACGGTATTATTTTTCATTTAAATACAGCATATGATATCGGGATATGTATTTGTCTGAGGGTAGATAAAAAATGGTAACAAAATTTGCATAAAAACTAGGTCATTGATAGACGTAAAAAGTGAAAAATAGTTTTTAATCTAGTATATTGGGTTGCAGCCTTGTTTTGATTATGAACAAAAGCTATATTTTCTCAAATTTTAATGTTAAGTTGCCGAAATTATGTATTTTAATAAATAAAAAACTGAATTGTGAGCCATACTTCAAACATAACTTCTTATCTCCCTCTCATTAAAAAAAACGGAAATGATCTCGATTAATGTAAACCGGAAAACAATTACTGACCCGTATGAAATTCCAAACCAGTTGAATGATTTATTCAAACCAGTTGAATGATTATGACACTAAATACAACAACTCCTTATACATGAGGCCTCCTCGTAAATTTGAAGTTAAAGATAGTCTTACAGCAAAAATATTCAAATTCTGAAAATAGCAACTCCACTATGTTATACATTTAACTTACAGGGGAATGGTTTTGGTGAGCGCACCCAGACTTCTTTGAAGCTTTTTTTCTGGGTGAATTTCATGCCCATATGAAAAAGTGTAGCGATTTTTTTTGTCGCATTTGTATGAAAGAGTTATAAAAATTGTTAAAAAAAAGTTTACGGTTTTCAATGCCTGACAGGCGCCAGTGCCCGATCAATATACATCAGTTTCCTCTACAGATTGCACTTGGATCTGTAGGAAATTTATGTAATGTTGTTCAACACGTGGATATGAATTTTTCCTGAAATCCTGAAATGAATCCTGAACATGTATCAGGAAATATTATTGCGGGCTGTGCTGTCGAACAATGCAATATAAACGTTACTATAAGGCGTTAATTTTGCTTAGGTCTTTGCAGTTTATTACTATGAATGAAGGAGAAAACGCACACAAGTGGGCTTCCCCTTCGCCACAAATTTTTTGATGTTGTATGAGCCTGATAATCATTCTTTTAAATTGCATATATGATGTTAACATGAAAAGTTCTAACATTTTGATACAGATAGTACCTAAGGTATAAACACTATTAGCAAAATTAAACATTATTTTAAATTTAAAACTAACTAGGCAATTACAACAGGAACAAAATATAGCAACTGCATGAACTTAACACAAAACTGTATTAGAATGAAACTAGCAATATTAATTAACAAAGCAATAGCAGGGCCGAAAAAAACAACAAAGATAATTCCAACAGTGAC
>JAWQRJ010002966.1:0-12699 GCA_033557515.1 Diorygopyx duplodentatus | reverse complement strand
TACATATATGAATGTTTTGTACAATTTTGATACGTATAATATGTAAAAATAAGTACATAAAATAAATATATAAAGAATTGCACAAATTGATTTCTGTCTTAATTTTTTTTGCCCAAAACTGATTTCTAACCGCGCGACTCTAAAAAAAAATAGAGGGAACATTGATTATAAGAGTCAACTGGTCAATATGAGATAGGCCAGAAGTACTATCAACGCTAATAGAAAAATATTTTGCTGATTTACCTTCATTTACAATTTTCATTAAGATCTGTTTTCCCATTGTGGCAATAAATTCAAATATTTGCTGCTAAGTAAGTAAGTTCAATTTTATAACTACGACAATCCTTTTAAGTACATTTTTCCAATAATCTACTTGTCTTTCATATTGAGATAACAAAACTGTACCTACTCTACCAAGAACTTAGTTACCAATACTATTTCTAACACGGTTGGAAACTTCACCAAACTTTTACTATTCGTATCTAAAAATGTAAAATCGAAGGTTATTTTTTAAATTTTATTTAGATTATTGGCAAAAATACAAAAATTATTTTTTTATGTTTGAGTATATTTAAAATTTATAGGAAAACGCTGCGCACCATTATTTTTAGAAAATTTCCAACACCGATACCCAACGTCTATTTAAAAACACTATTTTCTTTCGGCATTCGAATACAGATTTCCTGCGAAAATTGTGTACATTTGCTAGTTTTGAAATTTACAATAGAAATCAGAGCCGAAATCGAGGTGATTTTAATACGAATTTTTTTTAGAGCATTATCTTTTTCATATCATTTCAATACTAAGGTGCTTTTCTTATTTTTAAATATAACACCTAAGGTTAAGATTTTTACTGAAGGAAAAGATCATAGAAACTACTAGAATGATATTAGGATTGCCTTTATAAAGTTTATAAATTATGTCGTGGTTTATACCTACTTAAAATAGTTAGGTACAAATTCGACTTTACGTAGATGTTTTAATTTTTGAAATATCCAGTAATTATAAAATATTCCTAGCGTAGTTCTTATTTTTTATTTAAGAAAGAAATTGGAATTTTTTGGGATTTTTGATTTGAATATTTTAACATTAGTTATAACTTATAATATTGTATTTTTGTATTTGTTCACAGTGGGAACTGGTTTGCAAAGTTCACAAATCAATTATATTACATGAAAAATAACATAACTATGAAGAAATTTTATTTTGCAAAATAAATATAATACGAACATTTTGTTTTTGGATAATACAGACAATAAAAACAATAACTGATTATGCATTTATATGAAGGCTAATTTCGTATGAATGGAAATAAAAAAATCATTATTCCGCTCGTTTGTCAGTTAAGCAATTTCTTGTTAATTAATGTCTGTTATGTATTAAGCCACCTCGACATCTTTAAAAAACATACAATTTTTTGTATTTTTTTGTATGTAATATGTGCTTTCATTTCAGTTAAAAATGAAATAGCATTTATTGCTTCATTTGTAAACGTTTCGCACTGTAACAATTTGTAAATATTACTGCTTACATTAACACACATTAATACATTTAACATGTAATATAAAAAAAATTGTATGTAAAAACAAATTTATTTGTTTTCCATACTATCAAATGAACAATGTATGTAATACCGGTAATAAATATACATATATACTATATATATGTATAAATAGTTTTTATTAGCAAAAAAATATTGGGATGTAAAGTATGTTTAACTTTGAATATTAACCATCAGTGTTACAATATAAATATAAAATAAATATTTATTTTATATTTATTTCTACAAATATAAAATTATTTTGCAGATGCTCAATATAATAATTTAATAATTTTTCTACCATTTCAAAGTTCCACCCTTTTCTTATTTCGTTATAATCATTTATCATCCATCGAAGAAATTAGGTACAAATATTTTAATCTTCGAATTATTCAGCTATTATTTTATAATCGCTACCTGTTTTTATTTTTGGTTAAAAACACAAATTTAAAATTATTGGTCTTTTCATTTGAACATTTTAACGGTCAATTTGACCCAAAATTGCCTTAAAATCACTTATTGGCTCCGTTTATTTATTTTTTAATATTGGGATTATTTAATCTTTTATGTCTTACGCTTTAAAATTGTTCTTGAAAGAAATTAGCTACAAATATACTAATTTTTGAACGGTGCATCTACTATTTTATGAACGCTAGTAGTAGTAAGACTTTTGATTTGAATATTTTAATGGCAGATCTATCTTTTACCATCTTTTATTTCGATCGAGGTATTTTTTAATGCCGGTTATTGTATTGATTTATACATTTTAAAATTATTTCTCCTTTTGTCTGTTTAAATTGTCGATTGATTGATTTGATTTCGGTGATATCGGTGAATTTAGTTACTTTGAGCTTAGCTTCGTACGAGATAAGTCCTCGTAGACTGTTTATGAGTTGAGCTATTTTCGTGCTCCAAAATAATTATGTGGTTAATATGTTTCCAATCATTGCAACAACTCGGCGAACAAAAGCTTATATTTGAGACTGTATAATATTTTACCATAGCCTGAAATCAGGAAAAAACGAAGTTTTTCAAATATATGCTGTTTTTCGTTAAAACTTTAATTTTCCTTAAAAAAAAATCAAGTGAGTGGAAAGATGACAAAAAATCTTGTATAATTATTATTTTGACTACTAATAAATAACAATTGACTACTGAAACTGAGTTATTTAGTAGTAATTTTTCTTTTAATTTTCAATGAAATTCAGTTTTTATTTCTCCTGTAAAATTTTCTTTTGTGTATTTGGGCCCTGTTCAAATCACCTCCTCCTAGATCACCTCCCCCAATCACCTCCTCCTCATCCCTGCTGGACGTAGGTGTTCCACACGTTGATGTCAGTGATACTTGAACGTGAGGAAATCAGAGTTCCGCGCTAATTCTTCTGCAGGGATCTGACGGGGTTCAACGACTTCTACATCTCCTTCTCAATTCGTGTAATCTTTTTAAAAACTAGGTACTCTATGGCGAGGAAGTCGCAGCTGGTAGTCTTTAACAGCATTACATGACAATGGTGCAAAAAAAATTATTATGGACAAAATTGTATAGAAAATATTCTGTAATTCTTCAGTTTGTGGCTGTATATCTGCTGGATATTGTCTTTTACTAGAATTGGATTCCCAGCAGATATGGATAGATATGGAGCAGATAGGATTTATATTAAAATATTTTATTAAACCTTACAGGACAAGGTGCTATTAATACTAATACAGTATTAATAATCATACATGCCATTCCTAATGTGCGTTTCATATTTTTATTCTATAAAAACCAGCATTTTTGACATAGTGTGAAATAAAACCTATGAAGTATTAATAAGTAAGCATTATATTGTATTTTGAATTTAAGATTGAACAAATCAAAACATCTTTTAAAGACTTAGAAAATAAATGAAAATAGTTAATACTAGTTAACTTTATTTATCTTCCATAAAAAGTGTTACAGTAGCATGTTCTTGATGACTTAATGAGCGTTTAGATGTAATTACCTTACTACACTTTTCTATTTTTTAAATCTGCCTTTTCGTGTCAAGATGTCAACCATCTCCGATCTCGGAGATGGTTGCTTCCGAAAGAAATTTCAATGACGAAATTCGGCCAAGCAAGTCAGACACGTCGTAAATTTCGTATAAACCGCAATCCGAATGGAATTCGGAACAGCAGGTAGTCTCGCGAGATTACCTTACGTACTTTCTACAGACCCACGTCAGCTATAACGCTGAACACTCGCTGGTTGGGCTACTACCATGCATATGCGCTTCGTCAGAACGACTTGGTCGAAAAATCGTGTTTTGAGGTCAGAATCACGTACAAGTATGGTTGCACCTTCGCACCTGTTTAGGTCGGCGTATGATACCTGATCTTGATACTAAATACTTTTCACGACCAGCATGGTCGTGAAACTGTACATTATTAAATATAATAACTCCCAGTTGTATAAAGCATTGATAACAGCGTCATTAGTTATGTTCTATGTATCAGAACTTTTTAAACGAGTTTTAGTGCACTTTTTTATAATTCAGGGCATTTTAATACACTCATATAATAATCGCCTATTTCTTAGGATGATCCTAAAATTAGGCTTCTTCTTCCAAAGAAAACATCTAAAAAATTATTCTCCACATTGTAATTGCAATGTTGCTATTTGCGCAATTAGCGAAGACAACAGAATTGGTTGTATTAATTCTTTTAGATTTCCTTCCACCGCAAATGCAGTAGAAAGCTCTTAGTGATAATTTGAATAACCATGTGAAAAGTGAGAAAGCATTTAGTTCTCAAGAGAGGTGCAATTTCCAAACCGAGATTTACTTAATTTTGTCTCGCTTATGATAATTCGCGACAAAATGATCTGATACTATTTTTTCTATGTGTAATGCTTATTATGTTATAAATTCTATTTACACGTACTATTAGTTTGATTAACATTTGGGCATTAAGATCCATAAATTGGAAACTTCATTATAATTTACTCTTATAACACTAACAAAATAGGAATAGAAAGAAATCAGTTATTACAAGCAATAATATGATGATAACTAATGAAGAAATAAACAATAATCATTTATGAAAAACCTTTTTTCCAAAGGAGGAACTGGTGCCAAATGCAAAAACAAATCAGTTGCCTTTTCTTGCCAGAACATTTATTAAATGAAATTTTCATGACTGCAATGCTACTTCGGTATAATTCAGGCAACCGAAAAGCAAAATTAGTTTAGTCGAAAACAATACCATGAAAACCCTTCAAAAGTTAATTTTCAGATTTAAATCAACTTTCAGTCTTTAGACATGTCCAATAAAATTTAAGTTATGCTGTTGTTAAATCACTGCAATGTTTGCATTGTTCTGTACAATTGCTATTGTGATTCTGCATAACATAATCTTTTATGTTGGTTTATATTAAGGTGACCAATCGTCCTCCTTTAGGGAGGACAGTCGTTCTTTTGTAGGTTCTGTCCTTCCTCGTAAAGTGTCCTCTTACCTGTCCTCCTTTTCGATATTTTAAAACTAATCTGTTAATCTAAACTAATCTGAAGAAAAATTTATTCCTTTAATAATAAAAAGAAAATTGTCAAACTTAGAGGAATTAAATCTGGGCATAACGGAAAAATTTACCAAAGAAGTGCAGAATGTTTACCAAACGTTTCCAATATGTGGAAGAATGGTCTGAAACAAATATCACAGGAAATAACAGTTTTCAATGGTGTATTTTGACTTCATCGCAAGTAAATTTGTTCAGATAAAAATTGTGTTGAGTTTTTCATCGAAAGAAATGCCTGATATTAAAATCGATGACAATTGTCTGTTTGAAGAAATTAGAAGACTGAATGTATATTTAAATTCTAATAAATTAGAACAATGGGAAAATCAACATGTTGAAATTGATAAAAGATAGGTGAAAATATTTAACCATTTCAAAAATGAACACATTCCATATGAAAATTTAGTTGTTCTTGTTGATTTACGTTGTGCTGCCCTGGAACTAATGCAGCAGTTGAAAGAGTTTTTTCAATTGGTAATGATTTTTGGACAAGTGAGAAATCAAGATTGAATGTTGATACTCTAGCTGCAGCACTTACCGTAAAATTCAATATGAGGGATATTTCTTGCTCCGAAATATCCAATATATTGTTATAAAATGATATATTGACAAAAAATATTCATTCAATGGAAAAATACTCGTTTAATTAAATAATTAAAAGGGATGTAAGCTTAATTAGTGTATTTTTGTTTGAATTAATAAAATGTTTCATTTATTTACGTTTACTTTTTACTTAAATTTTTTCGTTCTCCTTTTCATTGTAAAAAAATTGGTCAGCTTATTTATATTACAGATAGGCAAGAAAATACTTTTGCAAATATATTGTTACCATTTTTTCCTGTAAGCAAAATCTTTCGTGTATAACCTCAATTACATATTTTGTTTTGCCAAAATTCAGGCACGTGTTCACAATCCTACCAAAGGACAAGTTAAAATTTACCAAATTAACGTTAGGAGGAATTTATGGTAAATTTTACTTTAAACGTTAACATTGAATTCTGTTAATAATGTTCAAAAACAAAATGTAGCTCAAAAATTTTTTTCACTTTTATCTCAATTTTAAAAATATGCGTTGTTTGATAATTTTACAATTTGTGTTATAAACATCCATATTTCTTAAATAATGTTTAATAACGTCTAATGAAAACAGCTACCAAATAATTTCTTATATTCTTTAACTTATAACAAACTTTAGTAGGAACTTTCCTATTTTCTTATTTAATCACACTAAAAAATATATGAATCGATGACAAAGTTGTAAAACTAATTCTTCAATAAAATAAAAAATATCGATCAAAGTGAAAACCACAGCAAACAGAGGGTCTGGAACAATTTAACATTTATATAGTGTGTTACGTATAATAGAGGGCAACCTCTAATTTTTGACAACGGTTTGTGTTTAAAAGCCTTTGTTGAAGAATAATACACGTCTTTTTAAAGTGAAGTTAAGATGAAGAATAATCTACTGACAGAACAGAAAATAGTGACATGACATAAAATACAAATGTTGCTATGATCTCTCCATATCCCCCCCATTATTTTAAAAGTTTTTAAAAATACAATAAGCTTTTGCACCACTCGAACTTTGGTAAGATCTCAGCAAGATCGTTCTGCATCGCAAGCCCACTATGCAGCAACTCGTTTAAGGAATATCCTGTTGTAGTTTTAGTCGAAACGGCGAACACTACTCTGAGTTTTGTGGTACCACTACCTTCATCTTTGAATACTGGATTATAGTCTTTGACGCTTACTGGAAGGTAGTAAGTATCAAAGTTAGTATCAGCCTTGTCAACTGGTTTCAAAGTTAGCATCAGCCTTGTCAGCATGTCCCATGTCTAGAAATTTCTGAGTTACTTCCACATATGCTGACTTGAGATCTTGATTGAGATCCTTCTGAACTGCAGGTCAAGAGACGTAAATCTTTGAACGCTTTGTCGTGATCCACCCAGTCCGAAGGATTTCTTTTGAAAGGTAACTTAACAACAGAACTGCCATCGTCATGTCTCGTATGGGTGTTGCAAAAGTGTTCCTCACATTGTTGTTCCTCTGGCGTAAGCTTGAGTGGTGTATCTTTAACAGCGTCAATTGCCCAAAGAGACTCCTCGTTCCTCTGTAGAAAGTGATACCTTGCCATAAATCACCAATGCAAACTTAGCTGAAATCGCCAATGGTGCTAAGTGGTTGGATCCCAATCGTATGTTCTCTTCAGTAAGACACTCGAAAAGGACATCGCATGGTAGCAGGACAGCAATCGAACCACTTGATCAGATGATTTGATTGTCTGATAACTCATGACGTAGCATTGCAAAATATTGGGTAAAGTCACCTTTAGAATAGACGATGTTATGTCGCTGAATACAAGCTCTGAAATACCACTTCAGTATTCCCTGTTGGCAGATCTTCTTGAAGGTTTAACCTCCCGTCTGACACTGCTTCCCCCCGTTACTGTTTGAACTAGGCATTGGTCGTTCGTACGTTTCATTCCAAGTCGTTGGATCAAAGATTCAGTAACCAAAACAGTTGTTGAACCAGAATCCTGTAATCCTCTTCCTCAAGTCATTTAACAGTAACCGCTTACATCCTTAACCAATCACTGAACAGTCGGAAGCACAGTGTGTAGATGTTAACGTTGTTGAGTGTTGTTGCCTACCATTGCTTGCTCCGCGTTGTGTTGTGTGCCCCGTGCAGATTCGTCATCCAAATAAAGCATTGTATGATGGCGTTTCCGACAAATCCTACTTCAGACAGTTGAATAAGCACAGTGTGCTGTCTGACAAGTTCCCTCCTGTCGCTTATGTTCCATTGCAAGAAATACATGCCGTTGGACTTTCTGTTGAAGGGGTTATTTTAGTCAACATGGTGAATGCTTTCTTCGGTGTGTACTTCGATGTCGTTGTTGTGACTTGAATATTTATGTTGGGTGTAAGCGCAAAGATTCTTCGACGAATGGATGATTCCATCTGGTTGAATGTTGGTCGATTTACATCTGCCGTCTCCCGCCTCCATGATGTGATTGACTCCGCGGCCCATCGCTCGTAACCCACGTAAAGATTTCTCAAATGTTGTCAATGATCCCCGGAGGTTCGCTGCTCCCGATGTCGCCGATGGACAGTCTACCATGTTCGCCATGTATGGCTCGATGATGGCAGTGATGATTCTCCTTGTTGTGCACCTTGTCCAAAAATTAACTGCTGATCCATTGAGAGCTCCTTTCAAGTATTGAAACTTCTGTGTTGTCCAATCTCGTGTTGTTATGGATGAGGCCGAATAGACTTTTGATGTCTGGGTAGTTTTTGAAATGTTCATCAAATTTTGACACCTGAATTCTTGGAAGTTTTATGTCAATACCTGAATTCTAATTTCCTCTCCTCTGGTATGATATTAATGTGGCCAGGGAATAGGTGAAGTTAGTCTGCTGTTCAATCAGGACAACGAATTGAATCCTCAATGTTATCCAACCTATCCCCACTAGTTCCTGGCAGTTCGGCTTTGATCAACCTCCTTGCATTGTAGTGCAATGTATGCATGGTAGTTGCAATTTCGTTTCCACGTCCTGTTTGTACGGTTTTTCTGCTCCGCTTTCCTCCTCACCTGCATTTCTCTCTAAGAGAGCTGTTTCGATGGTGTCTGGGATCCTGTTGAATCGCCTAAAGTGATCCTCCAGAGCTATAGCTCTTTCTTGAAGTTAATCTTCGTCAACGGTATCTCCTCCATCATTTTCAATGCGAGTTATTTATATTGATCGAACTTTCGCCTTTCAACTGGTCTACAATTTTTTATTATTTTCTGGGTTCGTTTCTCGAAGGACCAAATTATATGTCAAAGAAAACATGTCTTTTCTGAGTTGTTCTTTTTATGGAAATCAGTACTTAGTTTTAACACTATTTCTAACACGATTTTGTGTATACCTATTTCGACCAAAAGGCGTTTCTTTTGACACCTTTGCGTTTGAATGCAAAGAATTGTGGAAATAATTATTAAAAAATATTCTTTTTATTTTTTTTGGATTTTTATAAAAAAAAATAATTAAACATTGTAATATTATTAACTTAACAAACTTTCATTCTTCATATATAAAAATTTAATCTTCATAATAAAAAATAATCATAAAAAACGCTGCCAAAATATTTCCTTATTCAATACCACACTTTTTACAGATGAATGGTTGCTATACTAAGTAAAAGTACCTTTTTGTTCGGTTTAGTTTTATAAATTGTTAAAGTCTATAACTCGATGCGTAAAGTTGCACTTAAAAGCGTTCCATTTTTTCCTTTTGTATTTTTGCAGGTTTTGGTAGTTCTCTCTTATTTTGGCAGATGGTTCCAACTAAAGAAGTTTTTTATGTAAAAGCTTTGTTGCCAGGGAAAAACTCGTGAAAAAATTGTCAGTAGTACCTAACATTTCTACCGCTGTCAGTAAAACTGATGCCGGTCTCGTTTCGTCTTTTCCCAAGTATGGAAACCCATTTACAGTATATTTACTTTTTCCATCAGATGCTAGCCAAAATTTTATGGCAAATTTATCTCGTTTATTCGGGATACATATATTGGAGTGGAGACCTGTTTCGATTTTTTTCAAGCTGTCCCATCAATAGCAATTTTAATATTCCCACGTTCATTGTTTTCTTCACTGTCGTCTTCAGAATCTGCCAGCAACCTCATTCTCTTTCGTCTTCTACTTGCGTTCCAAAATATCTTCCTCTTCTTCTTCAGTGTTTGACGAGTAATTTTCATATTCGCTATCGATTTCATGGTCACTTTCGAAAAATTCCTCCAACTCATCTTCTCTTTCAGATTGTGAGCCTAAATCAATCTCAGAGCATTCTTCAATTATATTTTTTATTTCTTGCAATACCTCCTTGATTCTTAAAATTCTGGACATCCATCATTCTGACAAAAGTCAAAAAAATAATTGAGAAAAGATAATTAAACTTGGAAAATAATGTCAAGTTAAAATTTTAATAGGTGTCTTTTAACACCTTGGTAGAAATAGTGTTAATGAAATAAATATTTTTTTTTAATATCAAAATGTTTTCTTTAACTTTGGAACTCGCAAAACTAAACTGGAAATTAAAATTAAAATGCAAAATAAAATAAATCAAGTAATAATCTGTATAAATATTTCAAGTTCTAACACTACTTACAAACAAAACGATCTGTGCTAATATGTATCAGCAAATATTGTTATTATTAATTCATGTAAGTGCAGTATTTTTTGCAAACACGATATTGTCATCCTATGTTGTGGTTCTTCAATGTTAGTTGAGTAAGATCTGGTCTATTTTTTACGTCACAAATAAAGATGTTTTTCGCCCATACACAGAAAAATAACTATTTTCTACTCAACGGTTAGATCTGACAAATAGTGTCAAATTGTTGTTTGCCCGTCGCGACATTTTATTCTTAAAAGTTATTATATTTGTTCGATATATATAAATATATGTATAAACCTTTTTAGAATCTATTTTTAAAATTTTATTAGTGTGCTCATTTTTAGAATAGTGTCATTTCTAATGCTGTATCATTATAAGTCAGGTTGGCCGAGCGGTCTAAGGCGCCAGATTTAAGCTCTGGTTCCCAAACGGGAGCGTGGGTTCGAACCCCACACCTGACAAACTTTTTTTTTTTTACTTTTTTCTAACTAAAATTGGATAGATTCTACTGACTAAAGTAATTATGAAAAAAAAACATTTTTTTATTGTTAAATACTAGTTTAATTTTACAGGATTTATAAAAATATTGAAAATAAATAACATAGTGTTGTTTTGATGTCATCAAGTAACCGCGTTACCTTCACAAACGTCAAGGTAACACAAAGTGGGCAAATAAAATTTCCAAACTTTCTCCCACCGTGTGTAAGCCGTTTCTTCGAACGGTGAACGCTGCGGCTAATTGCGGACATCGGACACTTTTTGATTCACCTACGAGCACGTGCGCCCGAAGAAACGCACGGCCTACTTTGTCGTTTAAGGCAATATCCGAATGCCGACCTATATCTTTGGGGACGTCGATTTGCAAAAAGAAAGGTAAAGATGGGACACAATTACAAAGAACAGAACTGCGTCAATAAATTAGGGAGACTTTAAGAAAAGCAGTTATTAATATTTTTGCTGCATTAAAAAATGTTTTCTTGTGAATTGATTACTATATAAATGGGTATAAATAAATGATAAATTATTTATACCCAAGATATACATGTAAATTAAACATTTTCCCTTGCAATCGCCAATAAACGAACAAACATGGTAAATTATATTTTAATTGGGGTTTCTCTAATTTATTCGGCGCTGTGTATTTTCTTGCTCCTTAATTATTTTCACCGTTGAAATATTTTAAAATATGTTTATGCATGCAAGAAAACGCGGTACAGTTATTAACTTTGCAGCCAGTGGTCGAACTAATGGAGGTTGTTGTCTGCTCCAAGCGGCCTTCTTTTATTAACGACAATTTGACTGCTTTTTCCATTTTTGATTTATGCAACAAAAATAGTGGGCTGGGTCTATTGAAACATGAAGCATCTTCATGAAATGGTATGATTTGATGGTTAAAGCAAACTTTAGTGAGTGCCATGCACGCTATTTATTTTTTAAATACTGTTGGTCGCACACACTGACCTTTTTCATGTATAAAATACCTAAACACCCGATGCCAAATTGTCAAAAAAGAGTAGTATTGACAACAATATGCATTAAATTTTCCTGCACGCCTAGTGTGTTTGCACAGACTATTTAGGAAGCATTTCCTAAAGACATGTATTGGAACTTTTAGATCACCGTAGAGAATACTATTACTTTTTAGTATTTTGAAAATTATATTGTATTTTAGGAATCGATTAAGAATTCTTCCAGTTACAGGGTACATTTTTTGAAATTAACCAAATTTTATTTATTTTGAATTAATTTTGTTTTTCTGAGGACTTGATTTTTCAAGTACGCTGAAAGAATATGAAAACCCAATTAATATACTTAACTTTGGAACCGTAATAAGGAACCAGTCTCTTCACAATCTGTAGGGAAAAATTGGGGAGAATTGCAAAGCAAACAACAAAGATTTGGCATTTCTGGACATACATTTATCAGAACTTTTTTGTTCATTACACTGGAAGGAGGGATGTTGAACCCCACAAAGCTTGTTTCCGGGTTGTGTTCTCATCTTGTATATTGCCAGAGCAAATATTTGTGCAAAACGCGAACTTTATCATGTTTGGAACTAATAACTTTTTGATTTGTTGTCGACACGGTTGAAGAATGTGATTTCAACCACAAATTTTTTAAACAGTACTTGATTGCTCGAGATTCATTTACCGCTAGTTGTAGAATTAAATTTACACGCAGTTCTGCAACTGTTTTAACGCTATTACTTATTATGTGGCTGCTTTACTTATTATGTTTCATTTTTGTTGCTCAAAATGCATCATTATAGATAAAGTCTGCTCTAGCAATGAATAATTACTGCTTATGTGAAAATGTAGGTGTAGTAAATTTAAAAAAAAGTCAACTTGTATATACTATACCTCATTTTGACACTTTTTAACCTTGTAAGACCGGCTTCTGTATAATTTGTATTTATTAGGTTAACATAGGTAAAATGTCAAAATCAAAACGTGGTGGGCAGAATTAACACAT
>JAWQRJ010002965.1:0-12702 GCA_033557515.1 Diorygopyx duplodentatus | reverse complement strand
TGTCTTGCAAACGGTGGATTTGGAAATAGGTTCCCGGTCTGGATGCGATTCATTAAAAATGTTCATCACTTCGGCAAAACTTCGCATTCTATCACCACACCCTATCATCATTAAAACTTCAATACGTACGGTTTCACTTAAAGGTGCTATTTTTCGCAAAAATTAATCACACGAAATAAATTTTGACATTTACAATGCGGCATTGTTGTGAGGCTAGAAACTTTCTAAGGTACCTTGATAAACTATTAAAGTTTAATTAAATTTGATTTAACATTACATGATAGTTCAAAAACTTGACGGGGTTTATTTATTTTTACGGTAACGGTAATTAAATGAACCTAAATGTTTTATAAATTTATTACAAAATATTGTTTAAAATTCAATATCTCGAAAACGGTAAAATTTAGGTATTTGGTGTTTTATACAAATTATTAATAAAATTTTGGGAGGAATTGAAATATCGAGTAATATACCGGGTGTTCTATTTAAAAAAGGTAACTGTTTGCTTCCATACTTTTTTGGCACATCCTGTACAGAATATTGTTTTTTACTTCAATGCATTTTAAAAAATCCTAAATATTTTGTATTCAACTTTTTTTTCCAGCTATCTTAGCTTAGAAAATAATCGACCGTTTCCATACATAAAAGCGACCCTGTATAACAAAGTCTTTTTAACTAAGGTTTCAACCGCAAATCTATAATAATTGTTGCTCTATTTATCTACAAAGCAGAGAGTACGTTCATAAATAATAGGGGAAATAATTGCTCATTCTCTTAGAGATCGTAGTTCGGACAACTCTAGTAATTTCTGAATGTATTCTAGGGGCATAATTAAATTAATTACTAGGTAGCCTTTAATGATTTTCTTTGTGCAGCATTTTATTTACCTTGTCCTGGACTATAATAAAAGTATTGTAGTATGCACCAAAATGTCAGGTTAGTCAATAAAAGCAAACCAACCTTATTTCACACAAAAGGGAAGTAGTGTGAACTGATGAACTGCTGTTTCTATGATGACTGATAACGACTTCTATAATGATTAATAAAACTTAATTTAATTTTTTTGTTTTGTAGTTACTTTTTGTACACACTTCATGTGGGGGACCATTTACTTACCATTGTGTGGTGTTACCTGCAGTAACACACATTTTTGAAATTTGGCATGAAAATACCAAATTTGTGTATAGATTTATGTTCATCTGCAGGGCTACAATTAGAAGTAAATTACATAAGAAACTTAAAATAACCTAAAATAGTATATATATATATATATATATATATATATATATATATTTAATATCTATTCTTACCCTCCTCTTTCCCTACTAATGATAAATTAAGTAACTATAAATTTAGTAACTATTATTACTAAAGATATTTAATAATGGACTAAGGAATTCAAGATCGGAAACTGTCCGTGGAAAATTGGTCTTATGGCGGTAAAACTCTAAAAGTATGTAGATTGTGTGTATAGGCTCTATATGAGATACTCTTTCGTTTATTTCTTTTGCTAAACACGATAATTCCGCATGCCCAACAAATACAATGAATGCACAAATTCTTTTTCCAACTGTTACCCATCCAAAGTGAGTAACAGTTGGTAATGGAAGCATTTTATAATCGTAGACGCAGAAAAACTTCGTGATGCATAACGGTTCATTATGTATTAGTCCCTCTAGTGCCGTTGAGTGAAAACTGCGCATCTCCCGGCTAAGAAGAAAACCCCATCTGCAGTTAATCAAGTCTTATCTAGCAGGGAAGGACGTCTCTCATCGTTACCGCGGTTTTTGTTCATTACGGAAACATCAATGCCTCAGATGGCGCGCGATGAAAAATCCCGGAAAATTGACAGGCCTTTTATTTGTAGATTTTGCGCCCATTCATATCTCATTCGGGAGCGCGGTGGCCCTTAGACAATGATTTCATCAGGATGCCGTTGACAGCCCCTTAATTCACCACACTCATCGTTCATCTTTCGCGTTCGGCGCGCCATCTCCGCCCAAGATCCGGCATTGTCCGGACTTTGTCATTTCGCTAATGAGATCTTATTTCTTCTAAACTTTCGGCTGAGCCTAGATTAAAAATGGATTTTTCGCCGGGATGGAAATCGAACGAGCATTGCCCCGATGTTCCTGACATTCCCTAAAGAGGGCGTTGACAATACAACAAAGAAATTATGAAGCTAGGTAACTTGTATTATATGACTCGTCTTAATTTTAAAGAAACCTAAAATTTAATTGGAAACAAACCTATGTAAGTACAAAAAAGAACAAAACTTAATTGACACAAATCAATTTTAATTGTCAAAAACAGTTGAAAAGCCTTCCTGACTGAGATGTTATTTATCATCCTATTTTCGCATTAAGTTATAAAAGGTCATGAAACTATGAAAGCCCTGCAAGAAGGAAAAATCAAGAAAAGGATAAAGAAGGTGAAAGTTATAGAGAAGTAGTTACGTGAAGCAGTGAATGGTGAAAAAGTACTAAAAGGAAAGGTGCATTCTGAAATTATTTTTTTTAATTTTCTGCTGAATTTCTCTCAATTAACTCCTCCCGATCTTGAAACGGTGCGACTTTGGGCAAATAAAGATTTAAATATGTGACATGCGAGTACTTTAAATGATACTTTAAATGTCCAATAACCTCTACACGGTACGCCTTTGGACAATGTGTGTTGAATAAAATCGACCAAAAATTCGATAAGGTATTTAATAAACGGGTACGTTCTGGAAAGCACTGCGGATCATGGCAAATTCGGCGCGCCATACAAAGATGGCGCTAACATTCCATAAAAATTTCAAATAAATTCGGAACGCGATAGAAATATGGCGTGTATAAACATTTCAAACAAATCCGGAACGCAATAAAGATAGCGCTAGCAGTCTTTACTAATTTGGTGTATTTACTAGTTCTCTTCTAAAATTCTAAAAAACTGATCTAAAATTACATTTCAATTATTGTCAAGCTTGCAATGTCATATGTTTCACTTAAAATGTCAGTTCTTGTAAATACTATTTTTATCCACTACTGTACAATTTTGTTTACTATCTGTGAAATTTTCAATAAATTTCTCGAATTATTAAAGCAGATTTTAAAGAAATTAAATTAATTGGTTGTACTGTAAAGCTATAATTTACCTTCATTTATCACAATTGTCTTTCTAAAATGATAAAAATGCAAATATTTTTCAATACAGATGTCAATCAATTTTGTTAAAAATAAAATATCTTTTATGGATATTACTTAATAAAATATCTTTTCATTTAAAAAATAAACTTCACACAAATGATTAGAAACAACAAAAATTTAAAACAATAATAATATCATATTATATTGATTTTCTCACAAATAAACACATCTGTTACTGTGAATAAAATATCGATGAGAGTTTTTAAAAGAAAATATATTTTATTCACAGGAAAAGGTGTTTATTTTTCATAAATAAAAAAAGCGTATATAGATATCATTTTTGAATGATCTCCATATAGGAAATAAACAATAAAGAAGTAACCATTCTTTACGTAAACTTGAAAACAACATGATTACACTTTTTTTGTTTTCTTTTTTTTTAGTTTTCTTTTATATGTAGAGAAGCAGAGAAAGTAGTTAATAACATGAAATATAGATCATGTATTTTGATGTAACTAGCAATAAATAGAAAAGATAGTAAAAATTTGAATTATTTTTATCAATGTTAACGAATGAAAAATTTTAGTTCGTTGGTTTGAATAAATTTTAGTTTTCTTTGATATCATAAATTTAAGAAACAACTTTTAATTAACAGAAAAACATAAAATTTTACATAATTCATTCAAGTTAATTTTTTTAAGTTGATGACTCCCGGTTACCTAAAGCCTTAAATCTATTGGAGAAGCAGACAACAAAACTTGACGGAAATGGATTTGACCCAAGTTTACAACACCATGGCAACATTTACTGTCTTTTACTTTTTTTACCTGAAAGTATAAGGGAGTATTACATTGGTTAAAAAAAATTCTGGGGTAAGATTTTGGTATATCTTGATGAATTACATCAATAACCTGAAATATAGATCATATATTTTGCTGTAACTAACAGTAAATAGGAAAGATAGTAAAAAATTTGAATTATTTTTATTAATTTTAATGAATGGAAAATTTTAGCTAGGCTAATCTAAGACTAATAGTGCCATTTATGACAATTGGTCTATCTGACCACCCATTCGTCTGTCTGTACGTCCGTCTGTTACTTTTCCTATTTCTATTTATTTTAGAAAGAAAAAAGTCTAATAAAAGTTTCATTGTTTGAAATGTATTTTTTTTGCAAAAAAATAATAACTTTTAAACTGCACTGTGTGTCCCATATTAACGTGAATAAAGTTAGTAAAATGGTTATGAAAAAAAAAATTCAAAAACCCTTGGAACCTCAGGCCAACTTCGCTTTAAAAATGAATAAATATATTTTTTACCTTTAAATGTCCTTAAATAACTCTTAACGACTTTGGCCTAATGTATGTTTAACAAAATAGACCATCAATTCCATATATATGATGTTATTAACCCAATATGAAAATTAAACAGTTTTCTAGATACTTTAAATTATCATGTCCTCGTATTATATCAATACGAGGAGAGCATTAATAAATAGGAGGGTGTGGCGAAAAATGTTTGCAGAAATTGCTTAAAAGTTGTTTCTTTAAAAGTTGTTTGCCATGTGTTTTGATTTTGCTATGTGTTGATACCACTTAACTACTACTACTATTGCTACTACTACTACTATATAGCACATCTAGCAGCACATGAAGTTTATTGGTTAAACACTAAGGAAACTTTAAGGTATTTTCTTCCGTTTAGATTATTTTCAAATAAGACCAAACATTAATACCAAAAATAGTTTGGTTTCTTGTACGTCTAACTCATCTAGACAAGAAATACTAAAACGAGCTCCCAAACGATGGGAACACGTATTAACATAAAAAAAAATCAGTGCTACGCTGCATACCCTAATATGTCTGCTTTAAGAAACGTTCCAAGGTGTTTAAATAGTAAAAGTTTTTTTTAATTATTTAAAACAATACAAATATTTGCAAATAACATTCCAATTCAAAAAAATCTTGTAAGGTACCGTAATTTTACTATTGACATATAAAATACATAAATATATTGAACCATCCATTAAATAATGCGGTTTTGCAATTAAATGAACTAAAAGGTGGAGGGATTTTGGAAGAGGAGCCTTACAAGTTTACCAGATAGGGGGAAGAACATTGTAGAAAATAAAGGAGTACATATTTTAGATTAAAAACTAACTTTATTTATTTTAATTAAAAAATAAAGGATGTATAAAAATACCGCATTATTTATGGGATGACCCAATACTTTTTCTTAGAATTAACCATGCGTTGCGCGAATATACTATGTCCATAAAATATTACTGCTTGTCATAACAAATATCGCTCAATACGTGTAAGTATGTTTTCAAAAAACAAGCAACCTATCGTTGAGCTTTATTTTACCTACTGCCGCCACACAAAAGATTCACTTCGCGCTATTTCTGTTTCCTAATCGCGTATCTCTACGTCTTAACGGCAATCTTCCGTCCAGTGCCCCAAAAATTATAACATCCGCTGTTGTCATTCTCCCCTCTACCGAGACATAAATTCCCGCGGGGCATACACGCAAACGTTTATTTATATATTTATATCAGAAGAATAATAAATTTAATTTTTAAATTGCAAAACCGACTACTATACACGTAATCTATACTTAAATAAAAAAAGGGGCCTTCCTTTGATCGCCTAACGTATACATGCTTTATTATAAATAATCCGGTTAATTGTGGTTCCTGCAGAGCGGGCCGTAAATTTGGACCGAAAGCAGGAACGCCTGGACCTCGAAAGATCAGATCCACCGTTGTTACCAAAACAATAATAAATGGATTCGGGGAGTTTTATAAATATCAAAATCGTACATGCCATGTTAGACAGCGGGCATCTACGTTTGAAAGAAACATGAACCTTTCCTGGAATATTTTTCGACATATCCACTCTGCATCGTTTGTTTGAATTTTTGGGATGATGCTCGTAAGTAACCTGCAGTGAACTGACGTTATTATCCAATTTCACAATCTGCCCTACATTGGCGATGAGGTTACCCCAAAACTGTTCAATACGGTAAGATTGTAATTTTGATAACAAAAGCAATAATAAAGCAGATTTGGTAACAAAAGTACGTCAACTTTGTTGCAAATTATTTTAGAACTTAGTAGAGATGTTTACATTGAATAAAACCAATTCAGAGAAGTAATGCCGAATACTTGCTGAATGTTTATTATGATGTCAATATAACAATAACCGTTAAAAGTATTTAAGAGTTTTTAAATAGTAAATAATCGCACTGAAACTCACGTTCAGTCGTATTCATATCATTTCACCTAAAGTTATTTAGGTGTAATATTGTTCAAATAACAAATGCAATTGTTTGGTATAATGAAAATCACCTGCTGAAGCTTCTGCATCCAACTAAAAGAAATATATGTAATGTTGTACACTTCCGATTATTTGTTGTTACTTTTATCAAATTCATGTCGATATGTCAGAAAATATCTGCCGAATGCAGAATTTATATTATGTCTGTTTTCTTTGATTCGTATGTCAAGTTGTCTTCCGGTTTCTCCTATGTTACTGCCTCGCACGTGTTGCATTCGAGTTGATATACCCCATTCTTCTCCATGTTTTTTTTTTGTAAATTATGTGATGTGTTGTCTTGATATGAGAATGATCTGTATAATATGTGTTTGGTCTTTAATATTGGGTGAAGTAATTAAAGTTGTATTGTTTTGTAATTTGTATCTGTTCGATTTTGTTTAAAATTTTGTTTATTCTGTCAACATATCTTCTCCAATATTCCACGTTTGTTTTCGTGTAAGTCTTTATTCTGTATTATGTTATTTTCCATATTGTCTAGATATATATATATATATATATATATATATATATATATATATATCTGCCATCAATCCACTGAGTGGTGAACCCATACGTAATCCATCTGTTAGTGTGTAAATTTTATCGTCGAACTTACAAAAGTTTTGTTTTAAAGTATGTTGTAGTAGTTTGTGTATGTTTATAGCTTGTTCGTTGTCTAAAGTGGAAATGTTTCTTATATGTTCACCTATTATCAATGTTTCTTTGATAGGGATGTTGGAGTACAGGTTGGTGATGTCTAGAGTTGCAATGATGTAATTGGGCGGCAGTTGGGTTTCTTTAAGATGTTTAATGATTTGTTGTCTGTTATTAATTTTATGTGGGGCTTTATAAATACTTGATGATATTTTTGAAGATTGTGTTTATAATTTTGGCTATTTTATGAGTTGAGGAATCTATGGCGTCTACAAGTGGACTTATGGGTATGTTGTTTTTATGTAGTTTTGGTTGTGCATGTAGTCGTGGTATTTTGGGATTCATAAGAATTAAATTGAATGTGCTGATATCTAGTTTACTTTGCCTTTTTTCCCGTCAATCAAAATTTGAAAGCATTCGCTTTGTGGGTAAACAGTATGTGTAGTACAATAAAACCATATTTAAAAGCAAACCCAAAAAATAGGTTGTGACGCAATGAAACGAAGGATAAAGTTGTGTTATAACCTGAAGAAAAATGGCGATTGACATTAAAGAACAAACACGAAAAGCGAAGGCTTATGAAAAGATTTCTGACATGGCATTGTACTATCATTCGCTATATTTACAATTTCAACTAATGTAATGTACAAAACAATTTCTGAATGGAATATAATAGTGGAGCATTAAATATAGGCTGTTAAGCAGTAATTATATTATAGGAGCAGCTTTAAATACAGGCTGCGCAACTAAAGGGCGGAAAAAAATAAAGGGGTATTCTTTATATTTAAGTTACGACTTAGCCTAGTTTAGTTACACATAGAAGCACCACCTTTGAAACATCTTTAACCCCCTTTTCTTTATTGACTTTAAAAATTTACTTCTAAAATTTTCACCACATTTAAATCAGCTTCGAATAATTGTTGATGATTCGATATTCACACATAAGCAATTCTTTTGGAAAGCCAGAATTTGTACTCTACACAGTCCTCAGAGTTGCTTAAGACGCTCACCTACAAGAAGATATTACATTTTGAGCACTCCCTTATCTTCTACTTAAATGATTAGCACTTAAAATTAATTCTATACTTTGGAAGGTATACCTGGACATCAATCTGAGTCACTTATACAGGAAACGAAGTTACAGTGAAAGATGCAGCTACTGCGCTCTACCTTCTCAGCATTTTTTATTCACTCGCAGAACGAATATTCATAATAAATGGCGCAGTTTGCACCGGAGCAGAAACGCAAAACATAAATCGAGATATCCACTTAACGTAACTGAGTTACTTCTTTGATTTCCCTCTGCAGGAGACACATTCCTCGTGCATCCGTGCTCTTTGCCACTCGTTCTCTCGCTGATTTAAATTAATTGGACGTTGATGGGCATCGCGCTCGTTACCGCGGCGAACAGCGAAATCAGGTTTTCCGTATTATTTATCCCCGCACCGCGCAAATTGAAATATTTATTCGACCCGGACGGCGCTAATGCCGCGGGTCCGCTTATTATACACACCTAATGATATACGATGCAAGTTATGATCGCAGATTACAGTTACAAAAGAGCTTAGCGCATGTACACAGAGCGCCTCTAACGGTTGGGCCAGGTATTAAACACGATGCGCGAAAGTTCGAATTAATTTATGCCCTTTTTAAGATCCTTTTTCGAGATTTAAAAATTTATTTGCGCGGAACTATAATTTAGAGTATATAGGCAACAGCTTTAGTGTGTAATTTATTTAATGCTACAAGTATTAATTTAGTATATTGAAGTTATTTTTTTGGTATAAAATACTACATCTATAATATAAATGTGTAATTTATGTTATAATATACAATCCAATGAACATTTGGAATGACATTATGTTGAAATTATAAAAATTAGATTGCTATGGAGTATAAGGAATAGTAACCGACTTCCATGAAGATAGCTACAGTCACTACTTTGTAGGTTGCAAGAAAGTGCGTTATGCAACTTATTGCTCACAGTTTTTTAATTTGCCTCACAACAAAGGTAGCTGTGTGTGCCCGTATCTTTACTTAAGCAGAACACTTGCAGCAGTTGACTTGAATATTTATTAACATTCATTTTTATTTCTCCGTACAATTTATTAGCTAAAAGTGTACTTATTGTGTACTTAGTGATTGTAGTTCCATTGTAAGTTGAGGATTTTTAAGCTTTGTCAAAGGCGTGCGTTTTGTCGTGTATCTTTTTTTGCAGTAGTGTTGTTTTTATCGTTCATGTATATCAATTACGGTAAACATTTTAGACAGCATTTACTTGAGATACCCTCAAAAACTTAATGATCCATCCAAAAGCATTCTAATGTTTTTTTAACCTTTGATTCTCGACCCAAAATTTGCCCCTACTTCAAAAGGAAACAACAGTTGCAAACAGATATACACAATTGCATTCGGTATTTTATTTCAATAAGAACAGTAAAATTTACAGTTGCAGTTTTGTAATTTAAAGGACTAACTACAAAGTAGACGCTGTTTAACATGTATGACGGAGCGAATATATGTCGTAGTACCAAGAAACGCCCACAAAACATAAGTGGCGATAGAATACGGTGTTTGTACTCGTCGTGAGGGTAATGTTTAATTCAATATAGATTAAGGTGGCAACCTAATCTCCTCGGAGCCCCGGAGCAAAGCAAGCAGTTCTCCGTTGCTGAAATATTTATCGTCCACTGACGAAACTTTTCAGGCAGGTCGCGCTAGGGACGAGGGATTAAAAATTCATCGAAAAACGACATATCTTACCATGTGCACTACACGCTGCATGACTGCAGTATGCGCGCCAGCGGAGGCTGTAACAAGATTTGAAAGGTTTAGTCAATGGTAACATCGACAGATGCTAATCAATTCATGAGTGTTTCCGGATACTTCAGAAAAAAATAAATAAATCGTTTACAAGCATAAAAAACTTTTGTATATGTAAACTTTTATGTATTTAAATGCATTTAATCCATGAAACGTAGCTTAATGTATCAAATTTGGGCGTTTTAACTTTTCTTTTTCAAACGTAACACGCTGTACATTTTAGCTTTTTTTAGGAAATGTAGGAAATGTAGATCTACTAATAAATTGTAGTTTATTTAATTGCAGTTTAGTAGTCAAGACACTTGTCCTGTTATTAAAACGACAATTAAATTTTTTTGGAACAATGGAGAAAGAATTATTGGACATATACCAGAATAGAAATAGCAGAAATGAAAAATCAATAATAAATTACTTCCTAATGATTAAATGGAAAAGCGAATGACGCATTCCTTTTTCCGCTTTCTTGTAAAGATGAAGATGAAAAGACTAAAGGAACAATAAATTCACACAAGAAAAAGAGGGAGAAAGTAAACAGTTATAACCTCAAGAAACAGAGTATCGCATAAAGTAACAAAGAATAATAAATGAAAAATTAAAGTAACAAGTAAAAGGAAAATGAAGAAAGCTATGTAACTATGAAAATAACAAATAGGATACACCAAGAAGAACACCAAGTGGTGGACTTCGGAGATATAAATTAAGAAAAAATAAGCTGGTTGGAAGAAATATATAAGTACAAAAAGAGAACTACGATAGATACAAAGAAGACTACAATAAATACAAGGAAAACAGACTAAAGTAACAAAAGCAGTGAAAAGAAGCAAAACAGGAATTACAGAGAAAACCTAAAGTTATTCTATGGAACACTGAAACAGTGAAAACAAAAGAAATACAAAATAGTACAAAAAATAATATGAAAAACAAGGAAGGGGATATAATTATAGAAAAATATAAGATCATAGAAAGATTAAGAAAATACCGAAAGATTTACGAAATCAGAAACAAGCGGAACATAAGAAAAGGAGGAAACAAAAAGTATTCAAGAAATAGAAACTATAAAAGCAGAAGAGTTAGAACAAGTAATAAAAAGGTTGCAGGTGCGTCTACACAAGAAAGGTGATAAAAGAAATTGCAGCAACTATACAGAGATGACGTTATCAAGTATTCCAGGGAAGATAATCGCAGGAATAACAGAAAAAAGGTATCAGAGGGAAAATAGAAACAACACTGGAAGACACTCCATATGGTTTTAGAGAGGGAAGACGGATTATTGCAAAAGTTAGAGGAAAAAACAAAAATATGCACATATGTTATATTGGCCTCGAGAGAACGCCATACGGTCCTAGAAAAACGAAAAGTTAAATCCAAAATAATCGAAATTTTGAAAGCAAAAATACAAAGGTAACAAAAATATAATAACAAATAATAGCGAAGCGTCAGGAGAATATGTAGCACAGTTTGGAGTGAAACAGTGTCCCCTACTACTTTTAGTAGTTTTGGACGATCCTATCTAGCCAGCAAACTAACTAACTGATCATCACTTAGTTCTGAAGATGCGATCTGCAACGAACGGCGAAACGTCAACGGAGAGTTTCTTCACCGACGCGGCGACCACTGGAAAGCCAAGAAGATTGAACACCGGCCGCGAAAGCCTACAAAAACATCTGAAATAATGTCGCAAATGATATGGCGTTGATGGCGGATTTAGAGAGAGATCTGCAAAACAATCTGGAGGTATTAAATAAAGAAATTACCAACTTAAACATGACAATAAATATAAAAAAAGGAAAGTATTACGGTTGTAACAACGGCGAAGAAACATAATATAAAACTGGAGGTGGAAAATCGAACAGGTGTGGAGTTTCAAATATTTAGGAATAATAATACAGAGTAATGCTGTACTATGCAAATATATGTATATGCAAAGATAACTAAAAAAATAAACAAAAGAGTGGCAAAATGAGGAAAGCTATTTAATATGATGAATCAGCATGCTGTATGAAAAATTCCTAATGGCGAATGTTTTAATAAATTTTAAATACAACCAGAAGTGCACATATTAAAATATTTGAGAAAACACATCCCATTATTCTTGTATAACCGAAGTTTTACCTGAGATTTTATTACAAACATTTTAAGTAAACGATGAAAGATAGATCACATGAAAATTCTAGTGGCACTTCCTAATATTAGGAAGAACTGCTACCTAGAAGCATACGAGATATCTATTGCAGTAGTACTGGGGAAGTTTTGACAGTTATTATAGATTTATTTGTAATTTCAATTTACAAGATATTATAGTAGTAATTATGTAGTGTACATGTTATAGTTTTTCCCTTGTATGTTATTACAATTTTGATTTTCTATTAACAAATTTTTTTTACACCCGTGTATTTGTTTACTTGTTAATCATGGAAAACTCCTAATCCATTGAAAGTCCTTCCATAAAACTATTAGACAATATCTTTTTAACATTTTTCTGTTAGGGTTTTCCAACTTAAGTTGACGTTTTTGCTTCAAACATTTTGTTGTATTGTGCTGGTAGTTCTTTTGTGTCCTGTTTGCTGTTGCAGGTTTTTTGATTTAGTTTTATACAGTGCGGACGTAAATGGTCCCTCCCCCCCCCTGCTAACTTTTGAACCAGTCAAGATGGGAACATGAAACCAAAGCGGTATCAAATGGTATAAAGTTTGTGGTTTTTTAGTGTAAATTTTGAATGTTAATTTTCATAGGTGGCGCTGCGAGCGCTATCAACTTTGAAATTTCAAATTGCAAAGGGGG
>JAWQRJ010002964.1:0-12704 GCA_033557515.1 Diorygopyx duplodentatus | reverse complement strand
ATAATTAAGAAAACAAAAATCAACAACAATATTTAAACTCTATACTTCCAGCTTGGTCGCATTAAGGACACTGTTTCTCCTCAAATAATGAGGAGAAACAGTGTCCAGTGGAGAAACTAATATTTCTCAAAACATTAATGTATTGAATTATTTTGTCGCAGTAGTCGACAATAGATTTTTCGCTGTCATAAGAGAATTTAACAAACAGATATTAAAACACCTGAACCATAACACATATTATTCAATTCAGGGTTTTAGTGATGCCTGATTTAGTGCACCAAGTATATCATAACTTAGTTATTTTCACACGCTATATTTCTTCTAATCTACTCATATATTAACTTTTAAATTCTCTTTAACTTTCATTAAGCGCATCTTTTGTCTGGAATTAATACCTTTTAAGATATTCAACTTTTTTTGGTCTTTTTTAAGTGTGGATGTGTAAGAATTTCAGATATTCAATAAGAGCATTCACAAATTCAAAAAATAAAAAAATAAAAAATGAACACAACAAATGAAATATTGAAAAGAAATACTGCGTGTTCCAGATTTTCCAGAGAGGAAGATTGGTAAGTGGGTCATCGTGTAAAATGTGCCCTATACAGATATAACATTAAAGATTTGTCAAAGTGTCCTTAGTTCGAAGATAGTCTTTGAAGATCCTAGAAGATAGTTTTAACTAATCAAATATCAAAATCTGTGCCTTTTATTAAAAAAATTACCCACGTGGTTCATTGAAATAAACTCTGACATTTTTCGTAAGAAAATAAATAATTTGGGAATGCTACATACAAATTTAAGAAGTAATATTATATATGATTTTGTATATAAATGTTTATTGTGTTTCAGCCACAAAAAAGAATTAATAAATTAATTATAATTTAATTTTTATAAATGAGTTTAATTTAATTACAAATTAATTATAAAATAAATAATTTTTAATAAATTTGACTGCCAAAGGTGACAAAATTCCAAAATACCAAATTTACTATTAGTCTTTCAGAATTATGTGTTTTCTGAATGAATAGATATTAATAGTCCTAAAATGTGTCTGCCTTTTTCACTATATATATATATATATATATATATATATATATATATTACAGCCCACCGTCACAAAAAACACGGAAAATTACAATAACGTACCAATTTCTCGCATGAAACAACGAACCCCCCACATCAAACATTAAATCGATGGAAATAATTTTGGCAAACGCGGCGTCTGAATAAACGCGACCATCGCCAATTAAATTCATTAGCGCCATAAAACTTTTTCGGTGCCTGACGTTCGAAATTAATTAACGCCATTGTTAGCGTGCCCCAAAATCACAGACAACGAGAACATTATTTACCGGTATTTATCCCATTTCAAAGACACGCAACGCACCGGAACCGTGTAGCGTTAATAATTTGCCATAAAATGTATATTTTAGTTAACGACCGGCGGTGATTAAATGTGAATGAACACTTCCCAGGGCAAACGAAATTTATTAGGGTGATATTTGTGTGCTTTTTTTAAATACTTATCGCTAGCAGTTGCAGCTATACTCTGCTTACCTGTAACAAAAAGAAAACATTATTAGTATTCGGAAATTACGTACTGAGTATAAAGCGAAAAGAAAAAATTATAACAAAAATAAAATTATGATAAAAAGTGATGTTATTTTGTAGGATTAGTTTCTTTTTCAATTACACGTAAACATTTATTATTAATATTATTAAATTTAGAATTTATTAATTTAAGATTACATTTTAATGTTTTTATATTTATTATTTTAATACTGAAATTTTTTGACAATAAGAGTTTGTGAGGGAGCTTTAGGTTATATATTTTAGTGTCATTAATTCGAACACATGGTAATGATTATTTTCAAACATTTAATATTTTATGATAAAATGTTTTTGTTTTATATTATATTTATAATTCCATTACATTTTAAATATAAGAATAATAAAGATGTATATGTAATGAATATGGAGATCTTGTGGTAGTACCACGAAAAGTCGTGTGCGAGTTTACCACAGCTTGCGGTCGCGAATTAAATCCGCAGCAATAAGCGACTGACGTCCATCATTCCACGCCGCCCGCGCTATTTGTACACCTCTTCCCGAGCGGTAAACAATCCATAATTCAGCCTGCTAATGATGCGGCTGCCGCGTCCAGCCGTCTCTGCGGGAGACGGCGCTGAAGGGAGGAGGTGGGGGTAAAAATAAATGACAGTCGGGGTTTCTCCGTGCCCCTCCCCCCTTCCCCGACACCCGCTCATGGCCGCCCCGATTTGCTGAATTACTGATGAGCGCCCAGCCGTCATTAACGTCGCTGCGATGAGACGGAAGACCCGGATTTATATTAAACTCTTCCCAGAGGGCCCGAGGGGCGCGCCCGGGGCCGGGGGCCCTACAATTACTTTTTAAACTTTTATCGTGGCGGCGGTGGGTGGCAGACAGGCCCTTGCCTACTTATCGACCCGAGGAATTCAAATCGGGGAATCCCCGGGTCGAAGGAGAAAATCGTCTGAAAAGAGTTTGCAGATGAGACGGATCTGGAGGGGGCCCCGCCCACAGTTCTTTAATATTGCAAACCGATCGCGAGGTGGGGGAATTTAATAAGGTGGGGTGCCCCTATTTGGAATTTAACTTTGGGATTAGTTCACTGGTAAATTCATTTAATACGGTGCGTTAAAACGCAAAGATGTGTCTTTGCATTTCGTAGAAACGTAATATTTAGTATTTAATATTTATTATTTAAATATTAATTCAATAATTAGTATTTATTTTATTTAGTTTGTCCAAATGATCTTAGAAGATTGGGGTATTCGTAAAGAATACAACAAACCTCAACATTTTATCTCTAAAATTCTATTGCCAATAGCTTACATCTCTCGCATGTCTATTGACATATCTTCCCCTCCTGACGGAATTCCTAAGACATTGCTATGGTGTCTAGAGATACCTACTGCGCTGCATCAAGCAAAATACATTTATTCAATCGTTGCGCTAGTTTTTAAATTATACTGGGTCATTTTCGCTAATATATATATATATATATATATATATATATATATCATAGCCACTAATGTGCGGTTAGGTGATATTAAAAAGAAATTGGTTTACTAGTACCATTTATTATTTAAAATGATCATTATTTATCTGTCTTGCTAACATGTTTTACTAACTTATAATTTATTTAGTACGTTTCGATTTAAAAATCGACCCGTGCGGTGCGAAACACCCACACAACGTTCTCTTCGGCAATTATCTCACCGGCAACTGCGACACATAACCTGAAGGTGGCCGAAGCTGCGTTCCTAATTGAAACCGATACGTTTTTGCCACCTGGGCCGTAATTTGTCTTGTCGAGGAGGCCGGTTTTCGATCTCCCGGGAAGAAGCAATTTGGTGGGATAGCCCCCCATGCCTCCCCCCCCCCCCATTCTGTGGCCACGCGACATCGTAATGGCTAAATTAAGAATGGCCGTTCGCATAAATAAGGGGCTCCCGTGGCCTGTCGGTAAAACAGAGCGCCTGACCCGGCTCGATACGCGGGGACCCTATTAATTTTAGGGCCCCCGGCGCAAAAATAGAATTACGCGAGGGGGCCGCGCCGATATTGCTTTATGTCCCGTCGCCAGAAAGCTGTAATTATCCTTTTACGGGCGAGGTGTTCCGTAACGATTTACGGGTTAATTTACTGCTAATCGAAATTAAACATTGTTTTAAAGATTTAAGTCGTTTGTTTTCCGTTTAGCTCGTTTATGCGGTTTATTCTCTATTAAACAAGCGAATTACAAATAAATTAATTGCAATTGGATAACGACCAAGGGAAGTCAGCCCGGAAACAGTAAAACTTCGTTATTTCCTTAATAAAAACAATTTTGCGCGGGATGCTCTTTTGTAAACATAAGAAGAAAAGGAACATTTAAAGTGAGCAGAAAATATAAATTAATCTCGAAAAAATACTTATATAGTTATTCCTAATCAAAAATGTGTCTACTCTGCATTTCCTTTGTTCGGAGATGACTATGTGTGTGTGAGTCACACATGATGGCACATAACTCCTCCCTCCTTGAGGTTGGAGTTCTCCTGAAGTCCTTGAAGTTCGATGTTTTCAGTCTACTGGATCTTTCCTGGCGTAGCACTTTTCTTGTGTACACTAGCGACACTATAGCGAGTATGACTAATACACAATACAACAGTCCATTATGCACATAATCGGATGTATCAAAATACAATCTTTCTGAATTATGAACATTAGTTCTTATTCTTCTAAGTGAATTTCATTTTCCGTAACACTTATCGTATTGTTTAAATTCATAATAAAATCAAATTTATAATCATTGATCCTTCGATTATTATTTTGGATCGTTATTTCTCTGATTTTATACGTGCATGATGTTTAATCGTTGAATTACATTTCTCTATCAAGTTTTCTTGTTTATTACAGATTATTACATGCATTTGATCCTGTTCTAAGAGTGCAAAAGGTTCATATTTGATCGTTTTCAGTTTACAATTTTCTAGCGATGACTTTACTGTCAATTCATATTTACATTGCTTATTGTGACTATGCTTTATCTTTGTCTTTTACATAAGTACTTATTTAAAATGATCTCTTTACATTTTTTATGCATTGTTAAGTAATCTTTTTCTCCAACGGATACATATGGGTACATAATTTCAATATTAAACGATACATTATCAACGGTAGCTGGTACAGGATATAATGAATACAACTGATATTCGGATATTTCCACAATTGGAATTTCTATTACAAAATTATTTTGAATTTTGTATGCCTTCACCATTACCAAGCTTTCTATTATAAAAGCATTTTCCATCATAATTTCAAATGGGAGTCTGTACTTCACAGCTAAATGAAATTCTTTTAATACTTTAATCAATTGTTGCGGTTGAACGAGTAATGAATGCAATATGTTCTTGTTTGCTAAATTCAAAATCTCAATTAAATCGCGTAATTTATTTGAAAAGATCAACAAACTTTCAATTATATCATCTAAAGTATTTTCTAAATTATTCTGAGCTTCTACAGATAGTAAATGATTCATGTTTTTCTCGATTACTATAAAATTTTTATTTATTTTATTTGTGGTTTCGTTTAGGAGTTTAAAATTTTCATTTTCATTATTTTGATTCCTCATTAATTGTTCTATAATGGTGTTATATCTTTTTGCATCATTTGCATCTACATTTCCCGTTATGAACTTAATTCCTGTTCCTAGGAAATCCGCTAATCCTCTTTTGATTTTATATTCCGGTAATAATGTTTTCATTTGTTTATCTTTTTTCATTTGTTTCATCTATTTCATTCTTCAATTCTTTTGCTAACCACATTTTTCTATTATCGTGATTAGTCGTCGTATCAATTATCTTCATAATCATTAATTCATAACCATTTAAGTCTTTATACAATTCTTGTATTTTGCTTAAATCTATTCTAGTAAATATTAATAAGTATTATAAGCTATACCCATTCTGGATAAAATTATTCCCTTTGGATCCGGAATCTTTTCTACTGTGCTTATGCATCTGTGAAAAGACGGGTTTTGAGTTCTTTATGATGAACTATTCGATTACTCTGTAATCTTGAGTTTTCATTTTGCGGTTTAATCACATATTTACTGTCTTCTAGGACTTCACTAATGATATAAGGTCCTTGATATAATGTCTTGGATTTATTCCCTTTCTGTTGGAGTTTCCAAAACACTTTTGTTCCTACTTTAAACGAATTTTCATTTTTACTTCCATCGCTTTTGGTTATTCCCTTTTCTTTATGCCGTATAGTTTCTTTTCTAATACTCTCGTACAACATCTGAGTTAAGCATCTATGAGTATTAATGTATTCCTCACATAATCTTACTTCAAATGCTAAATTTGAAGGATCTAAGGCATTTGTTCTCCCAAATATTATTTCAAACGGGCTATGTTTGTTTACTCAATTTATACTGGAGTTGTGAGCCAATGGAGATCTGTATTGCTTCAGCAAGTTCAATATTTTTATCAATTAATTTAAGTAATCTTATGTGTTTGATCAGAGTGGAATGTAATCTTGAGATAATCGCGTTCAATTCATGATGCACTGAAGTTCCAATATATAAGTTTATTTTATACAACTTCATTAATTCCATTATTATCTTATTTTTAAATTCGGTGCCATTATCACACACTATCTTTTTAAGTATTCCAAATTTACTAAAATGTTTCATTAGATTTTTAGTTACTGTTACTGCCGTTCTATCGGTTAATTCGTAAGCTTGTGCGAATTTAAAAAAGTTGTTTATTACTGTAAGAAATTGGGTTCTATCGATTCTGAAAATATCAATGTGCACAATATCGAAATGTTTAGATGGTGTTTCTATTATTTCCATTCTTGGATTTTCTCGTTTCCTTTCATATTTTATCCTTTGACACACGTTACAATTATTAATATATTCCGTTACTTGTTTTTGTAAATTCTTCCAATCGTAGTTTCTTTTGATTCTTTCTAAAGTTTCTTTTATACCTCTATGGTTTGTTTTACCCTCCTCCTACCGAATTATTATTTCTAATTGTTTCTCAGGATTTTTAATGACTTCTACTCTTCTCATAGATCTTATAAATTTCAATGCCCTTCTATTAAAATGTTCCAAATACACTCTAACTAATGTTTGATATAACGCGTCATTACAATATACGTGTATACCTTCACCTGCATAATCTTGTATTATTATCTTTATTAATTCGCTTTCTGCCTTTGATCTATTGATGGTAAATTTATAAATTTAATTTTCTCCTAATACAATTTCTATATCCATGGGTAAATTATGGGTGTACAAAAAGAATTGTCGGGGTTTTGTATCTATTGCATCTTCTGTTCGTATTACTATTTAAACTATCCTCAGCGGTTTCAGTTTCACTTTGATCAGCTGTCTCGGTTGTCGAACCATCATTAGCTCTTACGGACTCTGTTATATGAACTTCTTTTAGTTTTATTCTACTCAATGCATCTGCATTACTATTTATTTTACCCTTTTTATACAACATCTCATATTGGTATTCTTGTAAATACAATTTCCAAGTTTGCATTTTCAAATTGTTATATTTTAACCTATGTAACCACAATAAAGGTTTGTGATCTGTCGCAATCTTGAGCTGTGTTCCATAAACATATGGTCTAAATTGCTTACATGCATAAATTATGGCTAAGAATTCTTTCTCTATTGTTGAATACTTTATCTCAGACTTACTCAACGTCCGTGACGCATAAGCTATAGGCTTATCTTTTCCTACCTATCCCTGACTCAATACCGCTCCTATTGCGTAATTACTTGCATCAGTCGTTATGACGAATGGTTTAGAAAAGTCCGGATATTGTAAAATAGGATCGTTAGTCAGTAACTTCTTGCATTTTTCAAAGCAATCTTTGTATTCTTTTGTTAAGATAACTGTTTCATTCTTTGCTAAATATTTAGTTATAGGTTTTAAAATTTTAGCATAATCTTTTATGAATCGCCTATAATATCCCAATAGTCCTATGAATGATTTGATTTCTGTTTTTGTTTTAGGAATTGGATATTTTTTTATAGCTTCAATTTTGGTCGGGCCAGGTTTTACTCATTGATCTGTGATTAAATGTCCTAAGTATTTTAATTCTTTCTTTAGGAATTCGCATTTATTTAGAGTAATTTTTACTCCATTTTCCGATCATCTCTTGAAAGCCTTTTCTAACCTCTACTTGTGTTCTTGCAAAGATGTGGAATAAATTATTATGTCATCAAGATAAATTTGACATATGCCATCTGTCAAAGCTCTTAAAATATTATTCATTGCTCTTTGGAAAGTTGATGGTGCATTACAAAGTCCAAAACGCATTCTATTAAATTTATATAGACCTTTGTCTGTTATAAAAGCAATCTTTTTCACACATCTCTATCTGACGATAACGTGAAGTTAAATCTAAGCTTGAAAAATAATTCCCTCTGCCTAATTTATCTAAAATCTCGTTAATGTTCGGCATATTTATCTTTGATCGTATTTTCATTCCATCTTCTGTAATCAATTACCAGTCTCCATTTATATGGGCGAAGCCCACTGTTTCGTATAATCCCTTGTTTTAACATATTATCTACTTGTTTATCAATTTCTACCTTATGAGCATGCGGTTTCCTATAAGGTTTCTGATATATTGGAATATCTTTGGATAATCTTATTTCGTGTTTTACGTTAGAATGAAATGTTAAAGGGACATTTTCGTCATGAACAATGTCTTTGTATTTAAAAATTAATTATGTTATAACTTTCTTTTCTTCCTGGTTTAAATGTGATAATCTTAACTTATCTTTATTATTTTGCTTTTTAATATCACCTTTTCTTTTTCGTTATATTTTATTTTGGTTGTATTCATTAATTTCTTCGCATGGGAAATAATCGCATATAAATTTCACAGGGTATTCATTGAAATTTGTAACTTCTATTAATGTAACTAACTATCTCTAACTAATCTCTAACTAACTTTCCCGTTGTTTAATCATAAATAAAAGGGTTTATCGTAGAAGGCGAAAAACAAAAACCACACGTGTGCAGATTTCATTTCGCTGGAAATTGGTTATTCGCTATGTTTCGAAAAAAAAGGTAATTGAACACTAGGTAGATATCTGCAATGGACTGGCTTAAACCCGAGTCCATTGTATCGATGCTCCGGTCCAATACCTCCAGTTATAACATGTCACGGATGACGGGCCAAGAAATTAAATTTTCAATAGCGGTACGGGCTGTAGAGATCGAAGGGAAACTTTATTGGAATCCACCGCTGTTTTTAGCTTTTATTCCAGTTCGTTTTGAGTTGTTCTCAGTAGATTACACGTTAATCAATTCGTTATTATTTGTTATAATGACACAAGATTAAGAGTGTTGTGGTTTAAGTCCTCCGGCTCCAGGCGACGGGTGGTCGCCATTCGTGTGCTGCGGAGGATTTTCTGGAAAGTTTCGGTTTCCCTGTAAAACGGCGCGCAGAGCAATTCGAAGTGGTTGTTTTTGACGAAAGAGGTTGTTCGAGAGAAGAAACGGCGTGTTGAAGATGAGAAACGACAATCATATACTACAAAGAGGAAATCGAATAATTCTGCCAGAAAAATTATATAAATAATCCCTACCAACTTAAGACTACTCCTAAAACAATCGATTAACAAGAACAGCGAAATACTTAAGATTAATGTTTTGCGAAGCTGTTTTTTCGTGTAGATTGACAGATGGTTTTTGACAGAATTCTTATTCGATTTCACATTGCGTTAAAATCACACCAAGATTATTATTTTATTTTTGAAAGCGAGTTAAGTATGCGAAGCGATATTAAGAAAAGTCATATAGTTTTTTTAAATTCTTTTTTTATTCATCAAAATTAGGTGTGTATATAAAAAATAAAGTGATCCAATAAAAATTAAATTCTTTTGAAAATCCTCTTTCCGGTACATTTTGCGTTTGAGTAGTGCTGTAAATTAAAAACAAATATTTTTAGCGATAATTATTTTTTTAAAAAAACTTACAATGGTCAGTCCTGCGTCTGAGAATTCAAAAACTCTAGTACCACTTCTTCCATCTCCCATTGAAGATTGCACTTCGACTTTATTTCCCTTCAAAGTAGCGGTTGTCTTTTTATCGAAAAATAAATCAAATTTTATCGAAAAATAAATTAAATTTTATCCAAAAATTACAAGAAAAGTATCTAAACAAACTTTAAACAGGTTTATTTTTTAAAGTACCTTCACAGTAATTCCAGGGAATAATTCTTCATCAAAAACCTGTCCAAAAGTGAACTTTTGACCTTTTCCAGAACTACTAGAAATGCAACACTCATTCCCGTTGACGGTCACTTCAATTGTTGGCTTGGAACCGTCTAATTTCCCAGCAAGTTCGTCGGTAACCTCTGGACCTGTTGATGGTTGATTTAAATCGATCAAACTTTTAATTTTAATTCAATAAAGTTTAGATTTAATTTAAACAAATTTAATTGAAAAAAACAGAAATTCTTACCCAAAGATTTCACGTATTCAAAGTAATTCTCATTTTTCTCTAATTGGTATTTGCCTGGCAGAGACATAATGGAGTCTGAACTGTTAACAATCACGTTAAATTATGACAAATTGTACGTTCAATCTCGGCTATTTATATCCAGCGGTTAATTTAATAGATTGAACTTGATTTAGTTTTGTCCTGCTTGAAAAAAAATTCTTTTTATCTTTAAGTGCTAACGTAAAATACGAGTAAACGTTAAAATTTGTGTTATTAGACGATATCTTGAGTGTTTACCTAAAGTTATGTAAGGGTTTTACATCAAATCCTCCAAAACACCTCGAATTAATATAGATCAACAGTCATTCCATGTCAGCAGATTTATTATTATTGTTATCTACGGTTCAATGTATCAACAATAAATTTTGAGTAACATCCATCAAGATTTTAATCCACCATCATAAAACCACGTCCTATATAAAAGAACCCAACAAACCCACGAAATCAATTGTATATTTTCTGTGTGTGCATATACATCTTCTTGATTTCAAAATGGTTGTGATCGCTGGGAAATACGAAAATACCTCCAATGAGAACTTCGCCCAATACCTGAAATCATTGGGGCCCGAAGTTACCGATGAATTCGCAACTAAAATGGACACTTCAAGACCTACGATCGAAGTCAAAGTCAATGGCGACGAATGTAGTATCAGCAGCAGCTCAGGGAGGGCCCAAACTTTTACTTTCGGCAAGGCTTTTGATGACGACGCCATAGAAGGACAGAATATTAAGGTAAGAAAATCGATTTATTGCGATTTCGAGTTATTATTGTTATTTTTTCCAGAGTATTGCTGTTTTAAATGGCAACAAAGTTGAAATTAAATCGACTACAGGTGATAACCGTTCAGGGGATAGAGTGTACGAATTCAGTGACACAGGATTGGTTGTTGTACGTATACACCCTGTA
The DNA here is from genome assembly GCA_033557515.1 of Diorygopyx duplodentatus. NCBI lineage: Eukaryota > Metazoa > Arthropoda > Insecta > Coleoptera > Scarabaeidae > Diorygopyx > Diorygopyx duplodentatus. The sequence continues at coordinate 1,733 of JAWQRJ010002964.1, read as the reverse complement.
TATAACATTATTATATACAGCCTATCATTATTTTATAATTTATAACTGATTATTTTATTTCAGCATTACTCTAGTCAAAGTGGTGTTAGCGCCAAGAGGATCTATAAGAGAATTTAAGAGTACATCCATTTTTGAATTTACTCAAAAATAAATTTATATTCAACAAATCTTAGGTGTCGTTTATTTTTATTTAATGACCTAAATCCACACTTTGGACTAATTTGGACTATTAATCCAGTAAGCTGTGACTTGATAAGCGGTTTATGCATTCAACACGTGTTTATATTGTTTGCTTAGTCAACAAACGATTACAAATAGACAGACCTTATTTGTGATTGTCATAAAGCAGACAATCATAAGTTTATACCTGATCTACGGATAAGAGTAGATCAGGTAAATGTGAACGTTTTACACTAGAGCCGAAACGAGAGTCTCTTTAAAATCTTCTTTCGAAGAAGCTACAGACGAAGACACGAAGATTTTATTTCATTTAGATCAATTTTATTTGTCGGGAATACTTGGCTCGTCAGCCGCAAGTAACAGGGAGTTATTTCGGGAGATATGAAAAAAAAAGATATACATAATCGCAAAATATGTATATCGATGTGAGAAGTGAGAAATATTTTACAAGCTAAAAAAGAGAAAAAAACTTTTCTCTCGACGTCGAAAAACAAATAATCAAAACCAGAAATTTAATTAACATCCGAAACCCACAGTTGGTACGTTCCCCTGTTATACACTTGCAGTAACAAGCCTGTTGTTTTAACCACGATCGTTACAACTTCGTTAATAAAAACTCTCTGCATTTCCAGCGTTCAAACGCTCCAAACTAAGCTAATTGATCTTTTTTTTTAAAGAGGAGAGCCCTCGATAACAGATATTTTCGGTGGCAAAAACGAAAAGGTATCAGGCTGTAAATACTGCAAACTAACCACTAGTTATTAATAATAATTAATTTTTATTCAAATAAAAGAAGAAACGAGTGCATTGTAATTGATTAATACATTTCTCCTATCAGTCTTTTAAATTCTCTTCGGTGCCTGTTGATAATAAGAATTAATAAGTTGATTAGATATTTTTTGGCAGATGTTTTTCAAAAAACGATATCTCGATTAATAACCAAGGAAATTTATTGAAAAATTCACAAGTTGTAAACAAAACTATGTACTTTTAAATAAATTATAGAAACTAAACATGACTTGCTTGGTTTCCCAGATAAAAAATTATAAAAATTCGACTTTAAAACCCCTTTGTTAACTTCTAAAACTTTGCAGCTTTAATTTCAAAAAACGATATCTCGATTAATAACCAAGGAAATTTATTGAAAAACTCACAAGTTGTAAACAAAACTATGTGCTTTTAAATAAGTTATGGAAATTAAACAAGACTTTCTTGGTTGCCAAAATAAAAATTATCAAAATTTGACTTTAAAACCTCTTTGTTAATTTCTTAAATTTTTCAGCTTTAATTTCAAAAAACGATATCTCGATTAATAACCAAGGAAATTGAATGAAAAAATCTCAAGTTGCAAACAAAACTATGTACTTTTAAATAAATTATAGAAATTAAACGTGACTTGCTTGGTTTCCAAAATAAAAATTATAAAAATTCATTTTTAAAACCCCTTTGTTAATTTCTACAACTTTGCAGCTTTAATTTCAAAAAACGATATCTCGATTAATAACCAAGGAAATTTATTGAAAAAATCACAAGTTGTAAACAAAACTATGTAC
>JAWQRJ010002963.1:0-12705 GCA_033557515.1 Diorygopyx duplodentatus | reverse complement strand
CACACTACAGAACCTACAAAAGAAAATAAAAGAAGAGAACATCATAGTTACAACAGGTGATAAAAACGCTGGTATAACACTAAAGAATAACGCAGATTACATTCAAAAAACACAACAATTTATACAAGAAAATGAGTTTGTAGAGGTAAAGAGAAACCCTAATCTAACTTTTCACAATCATTTTTAAAAAAATTATAAAAAGTACTTCAGAAACTTTAAACAAACATAATTTCAATCCTAAAAAAGCATTACCTATGAACACAATAACCCCTCAGCTACACTCTCTCCCCAAAATACACAAAGTTGGAATTCCAATCAGACCAATTATAATCTCCACTAATTCTACTTCATATTTTGCTTCTAAATTCTTAGTACATTTTTTCAAAAAATATAATTAAATTTAGACCTAAGTATATTAATATACTAGTATAAAAAATCGTTACAACTTATTTGATAACATTAAATTGTGTAAATTTAATACAACCTTCTGAATTTACAACCTTATCATTTGACATTACTATACTTATACACTAATATACCTATGAAAGAAACAATTTCCATAGCTACACAAATTATTAATAATCACATAAACAATAATACATATGGTTATTAGCATATGTATTATTGTTTATGTGATTAATAAAACTTTTAACTGCTTGCATTAACCAAAATTACTTCACATTTAACAATAAATATTAAAAAATGATTGAAGGTTTACCTATGGGTTCCCCACTAAGCGGACTCATGAGTGACATTTTCATGAACCATTTAGATGAAACTATACACAACAGCAACTTCAAATTTATTAACAAAATTATATTATGGAACAGATGTGTAGACGATATTCTAGTCATAATCGACACTACAAATATAAATATTATAAATCAACTTCATAATTTTATAAATACTTTACACCCTAAAATAAAATTCACCGTAGAATTAGAAAATAATCACACTTTAAATTTTTTAGATATCACTTTAATAACATCCCCCATACAATTAATTATAACATTTATAGAAAACCTACACAAACCGACGCTATTATCCCATTTAATTCTTTTCATAGCCCATCAATTAAAAAATCAACTTTAATTTCCTATATATACAGACTAAAAAATACTCCTCTCGATATCCACTATTTTAATACAACCTCTGTTCCAAATTACGGTATACATTTACAGTATGGTTATAATATACAAATGTATACCATAATTTGGAACAGAGCGAGTAATATATTTCAAAAATACAATATTAGACATAATAACCACACAACACTACTAGATATAGAAGACAAACTTAAACCAATCTATAGAACGATCACATACCCAGGCAAAATCAGTAACAAAATTAAAAACATTGCTAATAAATTCAACATTTCACTTGCCCTTAAAACAAACCATAATCTAAAAAACATATTTAACAATAGTAAACCACCTACCAAATTACTAGATAAAAATGTATACACCCTTACATGTGAAACTTGCAATGCTACATACATAGGGGAGACCGGCAGAAGAATCGAAATTAGGGCCAAAGAACACCTACCAAGCAATAATTCAAACTTCGGTAGGCACCTAAATTTTAACACAATTTCACATTTGATAATATCAAAATCATTCATCAACTTGATAAAAGCTACTCAATTGAATTATTCGAAAGCTATGAAAAAAGATTCATTTAAAAAAACCACCCACAAACCTTACTATTTAACGATCAATTAGAAAACAATATCCCACATATTTACCATTCCCTCAGACACCTGTTTAATAAGAAAATAAATAAATAATTATAAAAAGAAAAAAAATATTTATCTACTTTATTTTAAATTTTAATTTATTAAGCAATCCCCAATTATTCCAAATTTACAAATACCTTTACTTTTTACGTAATTTCATTTTATTGTTAATTATTCATTGGAATTTCTCTTTACCTCTATAATTTAATAATTTTAATTTATAACTTACAATTTTATTGTATTAGAAACATTAACTTTCTAAAATTACTTAATTTAATTCTTTACTTTAATAATTGATATAGGTTTTTCTTTATAAATATTTATAATCATATAACTATTATTATCATACCTTATACAATATAACAATGTGATTTTTACTCAAATCATTAACTCAAATTATAATTTTAAATTCAAAATCCAGATTATTCGCGCACATATTGCTACGCAGTTTCATATAAAACATGTTCTGCCGGTTTTCCGTTTAATACTGCAAACCTAGTCTTCAGCAAGGCAAGCAGGTTTTAGAAATAACATAATTTTTATTTTAAATAACTTCAAATGTTATATCATCTAATTAAATTTCATCGATGTACAATACAACCAATCAAGATTAATATTCCAACGTTAAAGTTCGTTAGTGATGCAGAACGTAAGTTACACTTAATTTTAAGTTTACAATAATTTAACACGTGATTTTAGTTATAGTTTATAATGATACTTTTGTAATCAAAAAGTCCATGTTTGTCCATAATGATACCGAAACCGGTCGACGAATAAATGTGTTAAAAATCTAAAATTAATTTCTAAACATACTGATTAGTAAAAATCATTACTCTCCTTCCTTACTTAGAATTATTTACTTTATATTTATTAAAATAATTTATTAAATTTATTTTAAACTTTGCAACTACGTAAGCAGTTTTGCAATCTTCACAAGTTCCACATTTTTAAAATGTTTGAAATCATTTATTGAGCTTAATGACAATTGCACTAGTATTTGGTATCTTGCTTGGTCTTCGAAAAAGTGATTTCTATTACATTTTTCACCATCAAGATTTTCGACTACCAGTTAAAAAACCGTAAGCTTTTTTCTAATAAGACAGCAGCTAAAGATCAAGAATACATCTTCCTTGAGTATTATCAAAGAAGCTTTCACCAAGCATATATTACTTGAGCAAATTATGTACAGGTACTCAATATTAAATGTTAGTTTGTCTTTTCAAATATTGAACAATTAGTTTGTTGAAATTCAGTCAATTGCATTTTTTATTCTTTTCGTGGTACTGTGGGAAATCATAACATACGGGTTTATCGTCCAGGGTTATCAAGATTTTCGACTACCAGTTAAAAAACCGTAAGCTTTTTTGCAATAAGACAGCAGCTAAAGATCAAGAATACATCTTCCCTGAGTATTATCAAAGAAGCTTTCACCAAGCATACATTACTTGATCAAATTATGTACAGGTACTCAATATTAAATGTTAGTTTTCTTTTCAAATATTGAACAATTAGTTTGTTGAAATTCAGTCAATTGCATTTTTTATTCTTTTCGTGGTACTGAGGGAAATCGTAACATACGGGTTTATCGTCCAGGGCCTTATGAAGAACCACCAACTTGTATCTGAAGAAGTCATTTCTGTTCTTCTTGATGATAGGATCATCCGATTCCAGCTTGCACAGTTTTGTAATCCATTTAGTGCATATTTTTCGATCACTTGCCCGTTTGATTCAGTCAAAATCTTGGCGAAATTCAAATAGTTGTTGAATTCCTTATCGTAAATGACGATGTATGATACAACCCAGCCATGTCTCAGATTAGAACCCAGGATCGTTGCAGGAGTATTCCATAATAATAATAATAATTTTCCTGAAAAACGTTACGGTTTTTCAGGAAAAAGCATTGTCCTTGTCAACCCTGAGTATAACAATATTAGAATTGGACTTTTAGAGCGGTTCATTCCTACTTGGGATGTAAAATATGCAGATTGCAAAATTATTTAGAAAGATTTTCTAAAACATTTTCTTTAATTTTTTGTTATGGAAACTTATGTGATAATTCCAAAATTGATTCTAGTGGAAGTTAACAAATTTTTCTTCCTATCAACCTTATGCATCAGTACATCCTGAAAATGTAATTTTCCGTGGATTTCCATAGATTGTAAATGATCATTGAAGTTATTGGACTCAACCAATATCTACATCATTAAGACTTTGTGAAGATCAAGAGTTAAAAAGTTAAAATTGTGTTGTATATTTTTGGAATAAGGTGTTTATCCCGTGAAATTTAACAATGTAGCTCCATAAAAGAAATGTTTATATCTAATGTAGATATGATTAGTAACATTCAAACACCAATTAATGCTTTTATCTTACCATTATTTTATCCATTATTTCCAGATAAAACATGATGTGGGTGGAAGAGTCAAGACAGCAACTGAACACCCGACTAGCAGACGAAGATACCGATGACGACAGCGACACCAGCGGTGAAGAACTACCAATATGGATTAGAGGAGAGCAGCGGTGGGTCTCGGGAGTGGTTAGCGAGACAACCTGCCAGGACGTAATAGCGGTCCTTCTGCAGGACGAAGAAGCCAGAGTAAGTGAAGTCGCGCCGTCGAGATAATTGGATCCCAACCTCTCCGTGCCGATATGCTACCATCATTTTAACACCGTGCCAAGTCACTGCGTAATTAATTAATTGCCGCAGTTAACACGTCCAGCGGCGCGGATGCCCAAAGAAACCTATACGGCGGTTCCCAGACGTGCACTTCTTTTCCTCTTTCCTGCACTATATCGGGAGGAATAGATAAGTAGGATTGGCGACACCACATCCTACAGCAACCAGGTGTCCGCTTGCTCTTTTAATGGTGCTTGTTTCCTCTGTGGCGCCAGATATTACTTAGTTAGTCAAGATACGTCCATTAAGTTTTCCTGTTCGAAATTATTGAATATTTTGCACCCAGTAAAAATGCCACGCTGACAAGTCAAAGTATTTTGATCCACATATTCCAAGTTTTAGCTAACATTACAATATACTATTTTTTTTATATTGCTTGAATATTCTTTGATTATCCACAAAATCCGTAAGCGCCTAAGTATTGTATTCCTTCCAGGGTCGCCATGTGAGTTCACCAGATCAATACCACATCACGGAAAGATGGAGGGGTGTGGAACAACCGCTGGATCCAAATTCCAGTATTCTAGACATCTGGAATGCGTGGGGTAGAGCACAACCTGAAGTAAGCCATTGTTTTGTGTGCATTTTCCCAAGTGCAATTCCTAAAACCACAATTTGCTGTAGGTGAAAATTTCTTTGAGAAGGATAAAGAGTGACGGGGCGACATCAAGAAGGTCAAGGTTTAAGTCGGATGCCAGCACGTGGTCTGACAGAAACTCGTGGAAAACCATTCACCCCAAAAGGCTGGACGCACTTCAAAATGAAAAACAGCCGTCCAGTACAGAAGAACTGTTAAAATTAGTGTTAGCGCAAGGGGAGGTCATACGGAGGCAACTTAAAAAATTAAGGTAATTAAAAGTATTCTAAATGTTTAGAAGCATTTACCAAATAGGCTGTAACAGCATGACGGCTGCTAATAAACAAGTCTCTCACGATCTCTTCAACTATCCTACATGAAAGTATATTAGTAATTAACGGTCGACATCAAGTTGCCGGCTTAATCACAGCAGTTATGGCATATGGAACACTAGTACGGGAGCAACTGCTCGAAATTTTATTCTATAGGTATTTCTGCTCGCCATATGCCATGGCCAGCGACCCGTGTGCTTGCTTTAAAACACATTCAAAAGGAGACGAGAGAAAAAAGTGAGTCCAGCGGTGAGTCATGCAGACGTCCTGGCCAGTACGGGTAGCGCCACAAAGGTGCTAGTACTAAAGAAGTCGGTTGTGAATCACGGGTTATGAATTATGAATGCTAAATACCCACCACGGACAAACAATGACATCGTCTGGTTGTATCGTCTCAATGTCAAATTTTGCTTTGTTTTATTATTTGACTTATTAACTCCGTCTTATTTTTTTAATTTACTTGTTAGTCTTTTTATTGTTTTTCTTGTCCTAATTATTAAAGTTGGAAGAAAAATCCTACTTATACTCTTTTTGTCAACATTCTAGACACAGCGAACACCAAATTGGTTTCTTAGAAGACAAAGCCCACAGAGCAAGAGTCAGGAAGCACGGCAGTAACTATCTTTTAGAAACATATCTCAAAGGACTCTCCGAGGCTGTAGATCCAGAGAATGACTTCGACCCAGCAACCACAGACAAGCACAGTGATAGCGGCGTTGTTACGGAAGGCGATAGTGAACAAAGCAACCACAAGAAACCCAGTTGTTCGTCGGAGGTATGTTCTTCCTCCACAACACACGAATTTTTTATTACATCCAATCGTGTATTTTTAGAGTCCCCTTGAAAGATTTTCACCATCATCGGAAGAATTCCACAAGGACATCAAAGACGACGACACGAATTCAACCGTAAGCGAGACCAACATAAGGGAACAATTAGAACTATTCGAGATGATCAACAAACTGAACAAGAAGTTGCTAAAAGAGGAAGAGTGCCTGGTGAGGCTGCATGCCAACCTGAAAAAGTACGATAAGACCAAGGAGAAGGCGGACGAGGTGACGAAGTCTTTGGGTGATGTTAAGAAGGCGATGGCGAAAGGGGCCTGCGAAATGCAACACAACGAGGTGGTGCTGGAGGAGACCAAGGAGATGCTGGAAACCAGGAGGAACGTGCTTGACAACCTCCACAAGGATCTGGTTAGCGAAGACCACGAGTTCGAAATGCTGCAAGCGTTGCTCTACTCTCAAAGTTTAAGTCAAAGACAGGACGTCGAAAATTACGCACCGTATAAGACACATTTTACCAAAGAATTATTAGATACCTTAGTTTAAACAGTTAACTTCTTTGTCTTTTTTATACCAAATATGTCAAGTACCTAACAAAGTTATTTATAGTGTATGAATATCACTCACAAACATATTCTTGTATATGTGATACGTGTATGTATACCATAATTATTTTTCGTGGTTATTTTGTATATTTGTAAATAAAACATGTTGATGTTTACCACATTTTTGTTTTTTCGCAAACTTTTAATTGATGTTAATTATTTAATAGTGGCAGACAATTTAAATTTCGAAAATTCACTTTCAATATACTGAAGGACAAGTCTGCTTACTGTTCAGTTTCTCATTAAATCCTCTAGCAAATTGACATTTCCTAGTCCTATAATTAATGATATTGTAGTTGCTTACCTGTAATTATAAGTTGTTACAGGTTGCTACGTATTTGTTTAAGGACTCAACAAATACTTTACACTTGCGTAAGAAATGTTAAAATCGATTAATTCGTTTTAGAATAAAATGGGTTTAAGTATTATTATTTTAATCCTCAAATGCAACAATTTTTTGTATAATTATTGCAGTTTTTCATTAATCATATATTCAAAACAGTACCCAGCATTTTGTAACCAATAATACAATCCAATTACTAGTAATACCATTTTTATTATAAATAAATCTAGAAGAAGACAATGCAAACTTACTGTTTTTACGATGTTTACAGTTAGAAAGAGAAAACCCTGTATCCAATCCACTGTCATTGGATATTAATTTTCAATTTTTCACAATATAGTGCTAACAAACGTCTCTACATTTAAATAGCAACACAAAGTAGACGAGTTTGGATTTCTACGAGATTTTTTATAACATAATAAATAAATCTAGTAGTTCAGTTCATTTTTCGGTTACTTACAAAACTAAATATATTTCTTTATATCTACTAAAGTAGATAATATATAAAGTCTTATAAAGTAGATTATGGATTTTCTGAAAAAACAGTTCTGCTCAAATTTAGTACGTCAATAAATTGCAAAAAGGGAAACATGGAAACAATAAACATGGTAACACAATGAACATGGAAGCAATAAACATGGTAACAGTAAAGATGATAACAATAAATATAGTAACAATAAATATGGTAAAAATAAACACGATAACAATAAAACAAAGCTTTCCTGCAAAAGATGTTCAAATATTGGCCGGCCGTTTACTTCTAAACATTTGGTAACAAACGCTACGAACACAGAGACAAACTATTCAACAAATGTTTATTGATACCACCAATCGGGGTAAATAACAAAAATAATTAAATTTCATTTAGTCAAGCCCCGATCACTTCACGCGAACGGGATTACAAAAATTCCATTTACTTTTTTACCTGTAAAGTGTTTACCAGTACTTCACAATCAAATGCAAGAACTTATAAGCCAAGTTTCTTATACCTTTCAAATAGGTATATGTCAGCGAAATCTAGCGAGCGATAGAGGAACTATGCTTCACCCCACTAGAACTGTCTGAATTGAATTGCCGCATTTAATGATTCCTGTATAACTCCGATTTTTGTCAAAAAGACTGTTTTGTTGGTTTCAGCGAGATGACATAGATGACCTAAAGCCTGAAAAGGTAGTTGAGATATTGGTTGCATCGGTTTGGAGAGAAAATACGCAAAAGTCCATTGTGAATTTTTAAAAGTCTTGGTGAGATATCGTTAAATTAAAAATTTTGTTGTATAATGCCTTGGCTTTGTCAAGGTTTGATAATTGTATTCTACCTCACTTTAACATTAATGTTGGACGTAAAATTATCATTCTGTGTAATGCAACATAATTTCAATGTAATTCGTCAAAAATATATACTGCAACAGAGTGCAAGTGCAGATATAGCTAAACTTGCTTATAAAATTCAGCGAAAAAATGCTGACTACGGAAATCTTCTTAATCGATTTTTGTTCCACCTCTGGGATTTAAGTTTATGATTCTTTAATTTAAATTTAGGTTTCCTCTTTCTGCAGTTTTTCCCTTTTCAACGTATATGTTTTTTTTCTATTTTATTTATGTAAGCTGGATACCATTATGCTTATAAGCAAATTCACAAACAACAAGGGGACCCATACCTCTGCAATACTCCACGTGGTATGTAAAAGGGACGAAGGGACAAACCCCACAAAACTGATTTTACGATGTTTACAGATAGAAAGAGAAAACCGTATATCCAGTCCACTGTCCTTGATTTTTATTTGAAAAATCCATTGTGTCTAGGCTACCAACAATGTCTAATGCTTTTTATTATAAATAAATCTAAAAGTAGGCAATGTAAACTTATTTTATTTGTAATGCATTAATAATACTAATTTTGAATTTTTCACAATATAGTGCTGACAGAAGCCTCTACATTTAAATAGCAACACAAAGTAGACGAGTTTGGGTTGCTACGAGATTTTTATAACATAACCCCATCCTTCTTGAGAAAATAAATCTAGTAGTTCAATTCATTTATCGTTTATTTACAAATGTAAGTAAGATAAGTGAATATTTCTCTTCCACAACAAATAAATGTGTCACAATTTTCATTACATTTTTAGCATCAGACTAGAGTAAACTTACACGTCAGAAAGTTTCCGGGTTTAAGCAATAGTAAATACTTACATATATGTAAAAGTCATTATTAATATGAACGTAGCGTAACAACAATTGGAAAAACGTTCATGAATTACAATTCGACCGAAAAGGTGGTAAATTATGTTCATGTAGTTAAGGCCCCGATCATTAGATCGGGATTACAAAAATTCCTAAAAGATCTACTAGACCGAATGCATTACTTCTCTTTGTACCTATGAAGTTGGTTTTCAAGATACAAAAGAAGGTTGGATGTGAGTATGTTTTTATTCACAATACCCTACAATCAAATACAGGAACTTATAAGCTAAGTTTCTTATACCTTTCAAATAGGTATATGTCGGCGAAATCTAGCGAGCGATAGAGGAACTATCCTTCACCGCGCTAGAACTATCTGAATTGAATTGCCACATGATTTAATAATTCCTGTACAACTCTTTTCCGATCTCTGTTAAAAGGACTGTTTTGTTGGTTTCAGCGAGAAGACATAGATGACCTAAAGCCTGAAAAGGTAGTTGAGATATTGGTTGCCTCGGTTTGGAGAGAAAATACGCAAAAGTCCGTATTGAATTTTTAAAAAACTTGGTTAAGTATCCTTAAATTCGAATATCTAATATCTAGTAGTTCAATTCATTTCTCGTTTATTTACAAATGTAAGTAAGATAAGTGCATATTTCCCTTCCACAACAAATAAATGTGTTTACATCGTCACAATTTTCATTACATTTTTAGCATCAGACTAGAGTAAACTTACACGTCAGAAAGTTTCCGGGTTTATGCAATAAGTAAATACTTACATATATTTAAAAGTCAATAATATGAACGCAGCGTAACAACAATTGGAAAAATGTTCATGATTTACAAATTTGACCGAAAAGGTAATTATGGTTTATGTAGTTAAGGCCCCGATCATTAGATCGGGATTACAAAAATTCTTTAAAATTTACTAGAGCGAATGCATTACTTCTCTTTGTACCTGTGAAGTTGGTTTTCAAGATACAAAAGAAGGTTGGATGTGAGTATTGTTTTTATTCACAATATTCTACGATCAAATACAGGAAGTTATAAACTAAGTTTCTTATATCTTTCAAATAGATATATGTCGGCGAGATCTAGTGAGCGATAGAGGAACTATCCTTCACCGCGCTAGAACTGTCTGAATTGAATTGCTTACGTGATTTAATGATTCCTGTACTTTATTCCGATTTCTATTAAAAAGTCTGTTTTGTTAATTTCAGCGAGATGACATAGATGACCTAAAGCCTGAAAAGATAGTAGAGATATTGGTTGCCTCAGTTCGGAGAGAAAATGCGCAAAAGTCCATATTACATTTTTTTAAAACCTGTTTAATGCAACATCATTTCAATGTAATTTGTCAAAAATATATAATACAACAGAGTACAAGTGCAGGTATAGCTAAATTTGTTTCTAAAATTCAGCGAAAAATGCGAAGTTTGTTTCAAGATACAAAAGAAGTTGTATGTGAGTATGGTTTTTATTCACAATATTCTACGACCAAATGCATATCCAGTCCACTGTCCTTGATTTTTATTTGAAAAATCCATTGTGTCTAGGCAACCAACAATGCCAATACTTTTTATTATAAATAAATCTAAAAGTAGGCAATGTAAACTTATTTTATTTGTAATCCATTAATAATACTAATTTTATATTTTTCACAATATAGTGCTGACAGAAGCCTCTGCATTTAAATAGCAACACAAAGTAAACGAGTTTGGGTTGTTACGAGATTTTTATAACATAACCCCACCCTTCTTGACAAAATAAATCTAGTAGTTCAATTCATTTCTCGTTTATCTACAAATGTAAGATAAGTGAATATTTCCCTTCCGCAACAAATAAATGTGTACATCGTCACAATTTTCATTACATTTTTAGCATCAGTCTAGTAAACTTCACGTCAGAAAGTTTCCGGATTTATTGCAGTAAGTATACTTAAATATACGTAAGTCAATAATATGAACGCAGCCTAACAACAATTGGAAAAATGTTCATGGTTTATAAATTTGACCGAAAAGGTAATTATGTTTTATGTAGTTAAGGCCCCGATCATTAGATCGGGATTACAAAAATTCTTTAAGATTTACTAGACCGAATGCATTACTTCTCTTTGTACCTATGAAATTGGTTTTCAAGATACAAAAGAAGGTTGGATGTGAGTATGTTTTTATTCACAATATCCTGCAATCAAATACAGGAACTTATAAGCTAAGTTTCTTATACCTTTCAAATAGGTATGTGTCAGCGAAATCTAGCGAGCGATAGAGGAACTATGCTTCACCGCACTAAAACTGTCTGAATTGAATTGCCGCGTGATTCCTGTATAACTCCGATTTCTGTCAAAAAGACTGTTTTGTTGGTTTCAGCGAGATGACATAGATGACCTAAAGTCTGAAAAGGTAGTTGAGATATTGATTGCCTCGGTTTGGAGAGAAAATGCGCAAAAGTCCATTTTGAATTTTTAAAAGACTATCGTTAAATTAGAAATTTTGTCAAGGTTTCATAATTCTATTCCACCTCATTTTAACATTAACGTTGGACGTAAAATTATCATTCTGTGTAACGCAACATCATTTCAATGTAATTTGTCAAAAATATATAATACAACAGAGTACAAGTGCAGGTATAGCTAAACGTGTTTCTAAAATTCAGCGAGAGAATGCGGACTAGGACAATCTTCTTAAACTAAAATCTAGGCAACCAACAATGCCCAATGCTTTTTATTATAAATAAATCTAGTAGTTTCACAATATAGTGCTGACAGAAGCCTCTACATTCAAATAGCAACACAAAGTAGACGAGTTTGGCTTGTTACGAGGTTTTTATAACATAACCCCCAGCTTTAACAAAATAAATCTATCAGTTCAGTTCATTTCTAGTTTGTTTACAACAGTAAGATAAATGAAATTTCTCTTTGGTATCCTAACAAATAAATATTATTATAATATTCTTAGTATATGTACATGTTCGCGAAGCCCAACTATTCGAAAAATGTTCATTGAAAATCATGTACCAACAAAGAAAGAGAGAATTATGTTTCATTTAGTTAAGCCCCGATCATTTCACACGATCGGGATTACAAAAATTGGTTTAAATATTGACCGAATGCATTACTTCTCTTTGTACCTATGAAGTTGGTTTTCAAGATACAAAAGAAGTCATATGGGAGTATTGTTTTATTCACAATATTCTACGTTTAAATGCAGGGACTTATAAGTTTAGTTTCTTATACCCTTCAAACAGGTAGATGTCAGCGAAATCTAGCGAACTGTAGAGGAACTATCATTTACCGCGCTAGAACTGTCTGAATTGAATTGCCACACGAGATTTAACGATTCCTGTACTCTATTCCGATTTCTGTTAAAAAATCTGTTTTGTTAATTTCAGCGAGATGACATAGATGACGTAAAAAGGTAGTTGAGATATTGGTTGCCTATGTTTGGAGAGAAAATCCAGAATTTAATT
>JAWQRJ010002962.1:0-12705 GCA_033557515.1 Diorygopyx duplodentatus | reverse complement strand
GCGTAGATTTTAATTACTTATCCAGATAATTCCAGGGACGGTGAAACACCAGCATAATAATTAAGGCAATGTTTGCATTTTTTCTATTTTTTTGTTGTAAATATTGACTCAAAAGTGTGCGATTATGCACCTAAATCGTGGCAATATTAAACAACATATATAAGCTAATGATAGTGTAATGAGATCATTGTTGTAGTGTTAATAATAAGATTTCAATTTATTTGGCGCAGTCAGTAAGATAGTTCTACAAGTCTACGTGAATTACAAAGATTTTGGTCAATTAGTACAAGAATTTGGAAATACTATAATATCTAAAGAAAATTCTGTCCAATTTCGTTATAGATTACAAGATTTTTTTAGCAAAAATTATGACAAAACTTGCACAAACACCTAATACAGAACATAAACCTCAGAGAGCAGAAATTTATGAGCAAAATGCATTAGAAGTTTATTTGTTAAATTTGCCAGATGTTCTACAAGTTCATGTAAAAGCATTAAAGCCACCGAGTTTAGAAAAAGCAATTAGACTGATGTAAAGTAGAGAGTCAACAGCAGTAGGGAAATTAATACCTAAACCAGTTATTAATCTCCTAAATAATAGGGAAGTTAAAAATATTAATAATGAAAATGAAACAGAAAAATAGCTACGAAAACAATAAATTTTCGAATGAAGAAAATACTTATGATAGTCAAAATGAGGACGAACAAAACGATTTAGAATATTAATTTTCTTAGACAGTTGCATCACAACACAACTCAATACACCAGTATTAAATATTAATATCATAAATTAAAAATCTTCCCTTAAGATGATTAATTGATCCAGGAAGTAGTATATCAATGATTGAATCAGAAATTGTTAAAAAATATGATCCAAATAATGCTTTTTGATGAAAATTTAGAAATTGTAGCAGCTAATGGTCTATTTGTCATAAATAAAATGGCAATGATTCCTTGGATATTTAAAAATGATAACATTCAAATTTTATACTTATTATGATGGCACATTGGTGCAGATTACTTAAGATTTAATTAATATGAATTATGATACTCGATTAACAAACAATATTCTTTAGACAAGATAATGAAATACTAATTTTAGATATTAAAATATCAGCTAAATCAAAAACTATAAAGAAAGGTGTGTCGCAAATTCGATGCTCACCATTGGTATCTTGAACACGGTAAGATACTCGGTTAAATGGAACAATTATGGTGGTGTTTATCTAAGCTGTTCAGACCTTCTTTTGTTTTTCCAAAAAAATGCATAGCCTACTAGATATCCTGAAAAAACTGAAAATTGTCGTTTTCTTGTTATTTATCGCATCAAAAAAATCGAGGGAAAAAGTTGTGGACATCAAAACATTCTGTAGGATAGATTATAAAAATATGTTTTACCTTGTACCAGTTTCGAGATATGACCCAAAGTTATATTTTTTAAATGGAAACCATAGTTAATTATGAAAAAAAAAATATCTTGCACCAGTTTCGAGATGTGGCGCAAAGTTGTATTTCTTCAAATAGAAACCATAGTTGATTTTGACATTATTAAATTACTTGTTTTTTGCACTTTCCAATGATATAAGGTTCGAGGTATTTATCTTTCATAGTTTAGGAGATATGAAGAAAAATCATATTCCACACAGATTACACTATCATCTTTTAACCCACATCACAGTATCAATGATTGAAACAAAAGACTACACATCTGTTAATAATATTGTTAAACCACTCTCGTGTCATAAGTTGTAGTTGCCGTTAATTATTCATATTCTACATTGATAATAGCGTTTTCAAACTATGAAAAAATGGATATGTTTCTATTTTTGTATCTCGATCAAATTGCAAATGATTTGACTTTTCCTAATAAAATTCTTTGGAGTGATGAAAGTCGATTTACAAACAACGGCATTTACAATCGGAATAATTACCATTATTGGAACAATGAAAATCCGAAAATAGTTCGACAGTCACGTTTTCAGGAACGACTTGGATTTAACGTGTGGTTTGCATTTTGGGAAACCGTTTAATAGATCCGTTTATTTTTAACGAAACACAAACAGATTTAACTCAAACATTACTCATTTTAACTCAAACAGATATCTCGAACTGCTGCAACAGGAAATTGAGATGCGTTGGATAATCTACCAATTCAAGCGGAGAGAACTATTTCCTTTCAGCAGGAGGGCGCCCCGGAACATAATTCAAGAATTGTTGGTGAATATTTAGCAACAAGATATATAAATCGGTGGATTGCAACAAACGGTCCCATACGATGGCCAGCGAGATCTCCGGATTTGTCTCCACTAGACTTTTTCATGTGGGGCCATATAAAAAATGTGGTATGCGGAATGAGTTATAACAATATTAATGATATGAAACAAAGCGTCACACAGGCTTTTAACTCCGCTAGTGTTCGTCAATTAATGAATTGTAGAAGAAGTGCGGGAAGAGTCTTACCAAATGTTTAGAAGTAAACGACCGCCATATTGAACATCTTTTGTAGTAAAATTTTGGTTTGTTGTTACTATGCTATCATTTTCTTATTGTTATCATGTTTATTGCTTCCATGTTTCCTTTTTTGCAATTTATTGACGTACTAAAATTGAGCAGAACTGTTTTTTCAGAAAACCCTTTTCTTTATACATATCTACTAAAGCACAAAAGATAATAAATACCAGATGTGCAGTCTTTTATTTTGAAAACAAAACATCAATATATTTTTCTTGATATCTCCTAAACTATGAAAGATAAATCCTCGAACCTTATGTCGTTGGAAAGGGAAAAAATCAAGTAATTTAATAATGTCAAAATCAACTATGGTTTCTATTTTAAAAAATACAACTTTGGGTCATATCTCGAAACTGGTGCAACGCAAAAATATTTTTCCCTTGAAATTTTTTGGTACGATAAATAATATGGAAAATATTATACTTTTGAAGAAAATGACGATTTTCAGTTTTTTCAGGATATCTAGTAGGCGATGCATTTTTTTAGAAAAACAAAAGAAGGTCTGAACAGCTTAGATAAACACCCCCATATTGGTCCATTTAACCGAGTCTGTAGCTCTTACCGTTTCCAAGAAAGCAATGGTGAGCATCGAATTTGGCACACCTGTATGCAAATTAATATCACAAATTTTGGAAATAAATATAAAACATTATATGGAATCATAAGAATAACAAAAATCACAATAAAACATCATCCTCTTGCACGTAACAATAATCCCACTAATAAAGAGAATTTACTAATTCCAATTTATAAATCCATGACCTTTAATTCATTTAATTTGAAAGCAAAACAAATTATACAACATTTTTTCAAACTCAAAAGCGCCTAATGAAAAATTCAATACTGGAATTTTCGCAATAAACTGTCAGAACTGTAAAAGAACATATATAGGACAAACAGAATACTCAACAATGACTTCAAAAAGAATACTCGAACACAAAACAAGATACAATTCCACCCTACATAAACAAAAACGTGAAACAGGACATAATCTAGATTTTGATATTGTTTGCCATTGTTTCGCATTAAGGGAATTATGAAAGGTCTTTGCTTCAATAATGGGAAATTTCTAGATGATAGAGCTTGTAATTTCCGAGTAATAATCGATGCTTATTGGTTCATAATGGGTCGAAGAAAATGCTACTATATTTCGTTAGCTTTAACTTGATAGCTTATTCTTTACTGTAAATCGCGATTTCTTATCTTTTCGGTTAAAAGGATAGTAATCATAACTTCTTAACTTATTTACCATTTTCAATCGATCACAGGAGCTGCTATGGAAGGACCTCGGTTGACTGCAAACTTTTGCATCAGATTTTAAAAATCGAGGACCCGTTAAGTCATTATAAACGTCCAAACTTTTGAAAGGAATAAAATCCATTGTTACTTAGATCAAATTGGGGAAAAGAGTGCTGGTTGAAAAATTGCTCTTTTCAGAACTTTTAAGGTATTATAACTGAGCTTTATTAATTATATTATCTTTGTTCTTGTGATTTTAATACTCGCTATTATACTTTATTACAAATTTATTGAAACAATAAAAACTCAACCACAATGAAGTCTTTAGCTGGTTTTCATCTTGACCTAAATGATTCGAGGAAAACGTTCAAGAATAGTGTAATATTTACTAGTTAATACTAGTAACCCTGTTATTCATTAACATTGATCAAAAAAAGAAGAGCTTATTAGAAGCATTATTATTGCTGATACGACAATTGATGTTGGAAGACAATTTGCTAGAGAAACTCTATTGAAGTTTCGTCTCCAGAAGTAAGCTAACTAGAAATATTCGTTGGTACCAAACATTATTATAGTAGTAAATTATTAGTACTGTGGATTTCATAAACTTCTTTTTCACTCTGTTTTAAATTGAAGTAGGCGTACATATAATCATTATGGTCGGGTTGGTAACACTGCCTCGATCAATCTCAAGTGACTTGATTGCATGTTCCATGCCAGTCACGTTCAGAACTGTATTACGGATTAGAGCAAATATTCTCGTAGACATGCGAGGAGCTGTGCACAAATTTTCTGAAGGATAAACTTAATCTCTTCCATCCTTGCAATTCGCTGATTTGGCAAATTAAGATATTTACTGTTTTTGCTTGATGCTGAGTCGATTTTAAAACCTCAACTTCAGGTTTGAGAGTCTAGATTGTTTTGAGCACGAATTAATAATTTTTTTAATTTTCATAAATTGTCAATATGAGCTATCGAGAAAATAATATTATAGACTCTAGAAGGTATAAGATAATTAGAAAAGCGTTTTTAAGTTTGCATTGTAGACGTTTAGATTAGTTTCAAATTATAATTGCTTTTAAGTGCTCCTCTTCGCTTTGTGGACCTTAATTGAATTATCCTTCAGAGTATCTTAATTTATTTAATAAAGTCTTTTACTCTAAGTGTTCACTTACACCAATTAATAAAGAAATTTCCATGTGCGTTGTTGAAACTATTCAGGAATTGTGCTTTCGAAATTCATATATTCTACTAGTTATTAAAGATATACATATTTTTTTACTCTGGAATAGTAACCTTGTTTAATGGAGATAAATTGAAGAGGTGATATTTCGCAGACTATTTTATTTTACAAATTCTCCTGTCCGGTAGCAGAAAAATGTTGGATAATATATTATAGCTGACGTAAAATATGTGACTATATTTCAGAATTTAAAGTCTGCAGTGAACTTATTGCCATAAATCCTGAACGGATTCCAAAATTCGGGGCATTTTTTCTATTTTGACCTAATTCTAATGGGTCAATTTTCTATTTTCACGTGTATTGGTCCAAATGTATAGATTTAATCGAAGGTGAAATCTTGCATTGCATGAAATGCCAAGTTAGAGATTGAATTCCGATAACAAAGAAAGAAATGAGGGGAATACAGTTGAGAAGGCTAAGAAGAATAAAAAGTTGTATGAAACGAAGATATGGAGAGGCACAAATATGAAATCTTTGAAAAACTCGACGGTAAACTATAAAAACGTTGCAGGAAATGAAATGAAAAATACTGGCAATCTAGAATGCAAATTCTCGTTAATTTTCAATGCACAGGATGCAAGCGATTAAATTCAATTTAAGCTCCAACTTAATACCACGAATACTGTAAAAATGGAATATTTGCATTACGCCAGTAAACAAGTTACTACCTTCTAAAATAATTTCACTGTATAAAATAACATAATTTGCTTTGTATTTGTTGAAATATTTTATGACTAATATTTGCCAGAGGTAATTGTAAAAACATTTTTGGTATTTTTTTTTTCGTAAGAATATGAAAGTAGAAAATGTGAATGAACTAATTTAAACGCAGTTCACTCAAGTACAGTACACAATTTAAACTCATTAAACACTTAAATATAAGAGATTAAAAGCGTTCTCTTTCTTTACTTAAGTTTTGATTAATTAACGGGGACTAACTGCGTCTAAACTGTCCTTCCGGAAAACTTCCGGGATGGGATCGACCGTGCTTTCAAATTAAGGCGAAAGTAATTAATCATACCAACAACTCAAGAGCGAAAACAATCAAAAATATGTAACCTTTATACGAAGTACAAAAATTTAGAACAAGATAATGAAACACAGGATTAGAAAATCTGAAGGATTACTCAAATGGATGTTGCGAGATTGAGCCTAATCTCTATATTTCAATGTCGTCACATTTTATCATTACCTTCAATTATTAACATTTACAGTGTCAGGATTAATCTAAATTCTACTTTATTCATTATTCGTCATGATTAGTTTTCGGTGGTCTTTTGATTTAAAATACAAACTCAATATGCTGATGGCTACTATTTTAACTTAACTTAGCTAATTCAAACAAAACTGTTAATTAAAACTCCTTAGAATAGCAAACGGGATTTAAGTTCATGTCACGCAAGCTTCTTCCAAATACCATCTAAAGCTGCGTTGTCAACTTGAACGCTCCTCTAATAGACTTGTGGCTTTAGGAGTTTCTCTCCTTCGAACGTAATATATCTTGTTGTATCAAAAAGTATTTCACTAAAGTTTTATAGATGAATATCGATGTCATTAAATATTATAATATATCAGCCTTAACCAACCCAAATTTCCAAAACTTAAATATGAAAGTCGAAGAAAGTCGCGTGATGATTTACACCTAAATATCTGGTGTAAATCATCACACAACTTTCTCTTATCTAGTTTAAATATTAAGGGTGCTTTTCTTATTATAAATTCATAAAAGACATGTGATATGCGAGTATTGTTCAACTATGAAAGAACGCTGCTAAAAATCCCTGCTAAATGAAAGTGAACTTTAAGCACTAGAATAATCCCAATTTCCTCAATCATCTCCAGAGAGTGAAACGCCCACCACTTAATTACAAATATAAATTAATACGCTCTGAGTACACCGACCTCTATTGAAACTGGATACTACTGCTGAATAATTTTTCAGTGTTCGTGAAGGCAGACGGCTGAAAATCTATTATCGCACGGAATTCAAAAAGGAACCAAAAACTCCAAAGTTATTACGGAAACTCTCAATATTTATGTGCAAAACAGATCCCCGTCTCGTTGATTGAGTGCTTCAGTTACTCCATTATTTACTGTTGTTGGTTCACGGTTGAACGATCCCTGAAGTGCAATGAAGTATGGAGTCTAGCAAAACTCCCCTTTGTCAAAACATCTCAAAGGGCCCCTCCATTATTGTTTACATCTAAGTGGTTTAGGTTCTCTAATCTAAATCGAAAAACATTCTGGATAAAGTACAACAAGATAAAATAAAACAAGAACTTAAAGAACTGATTTCACAAATTTAAATCGAAATGCTTTGTGAAGTACTATCGAAAGATATATTTGTGAAATTCCGCAATTATAGATGCAATGTTCAGATATTAAATTTAAGACTGAGAGGTGGTTTTCCCAGCACGGTTAAGGCCTCAAGTATATTGTCAGCATTGTACGTGAGTGGTTACTCTATCACGTTCCACAGTAATTGCATTCTCCGTTCCACTTTTGAACCTGCAGTCGATACAGCATACGCGGAATTATTTAAAAATTAAATTTTGTAAAATGAAAACCCGCTGTTAGAAGAAAATTCTCATGTCTTGAGTAGTGAAAAATGGAAGCTTCAATTCGAACAAACAAAACTTGACAACTTTGTCCTGCTGTGTGTTACCTAAAAACTTTAAATCGTCCACAAAAAGAGCACAAAGTGCGACAAATGTAGCCGTTACTTGAAATTGCTCCCTAAACATTTCCTTTCTTGTGCCGGAACGTGTTTACACTTGCCAATACAAATCGTCGTGGAAACTTTAATATCGTATCCAATATAATGGAAAAAGTGACACACAGCTACGCCCTTAGAACCTTCAAACCGAAAACAGTGCATACATTACAAATACAGACTAAAAGTAATACGTAAATTGTAAATGTCTAGTTTATAAGTAGAGAAATATATAAACGAATCGAATAGAAATATATAAAATCATCTGATTTTTCTCGTGTTTTTAAAATTGACTAGTTTAAAATATCGATTGGAGTTTGCGAGCAAACAACGTTCTTTAAATTCTGCGGACATTTGTTTTTAAACTCGCAGCTATGGAAAAACCACAAATCCAGTTTGGAGAGGTTCCAATCTAGTTAAATTATTGAGATGTATGGGATGTTTCACGGATAATTTAGGCCGAGCATGCATCCTGTAGCGTCCAGATTTATAGATAACGTTAAATAGTTTCCACATATTTGTTCGACGGGGAGTAATGAATTATTATACATTATTATACATAGTAGAGGTAATTTCCAATAGTCAGGAGAGTAAATAGTAAGTTTAAAATATCTGAATGGTGCTGTTTAATATAAAGACTGAACATTTTATAGAATTAATAATTTTTTTAAGATGATTTGATAAAGAAATAAATTAAATTAGAAAAAATACAATTAAAAATAAAAATCCCCTCCCCCCATTTAAAGCCTACTTGAAAAAGCTTAAAATTATTATCAATTGTCAGGTCGTTTTTTTTTATTCCCCAGACCAAATCTTCCCAATTAGCCCAATTAGGAGGACTTAATACTTTAGATTTTGCAATCGAAAAGCTTTCTGTGATCTCTTAAATTAGCGAAAAACTAAAAAGGTATGAACCACCAACGCGAGAAAAATGAATGTTCTAATTTTACCATAAGTTTTGTATCTACGACAGCTATGCAAAATAGCATAGAAAACTTACTAAATCTTTTCCCATTTAATCCTTCAATTAGTTTTATAAATTACCGATTTCCAATATTAAGTATAATACTATGCTTAATATTAAATTTCTAGTTGCGATTATACATATAACAAAGTATATAAAAGAATTCACTTCCTGGTTACTGAATTATATTACACGTAAGCAATATCTCACGGAGTGACTTTTAATATCCCTTTAACAGGGTTGCTACTCTAGCAATGATATATTATTTTGTCGGTCCAACATGTACACATACTAAGAATATGAGGTGATAAATAATAACATGCTGTTTCCTTTGTAATAATAAATAATAAACAAGTGATATTGGATTCTAATATTAATTTAATTTTTATTAAAGTATGCTAAGTATGGTAACAGTTTACGTATATTAAATCATATTTCCAATTAAAAAAATAGTCATAGTAGATAATATCTTGAAAGGTAAGCTTATTTTCATTATAATAAATGGTAGTTTTGCAAATGCGTAAAATATAGATTTAAGACTAAGTCCAACTTATAACCTCAGAAGTCGACCAGCTCTAACGCTAAGACCGCGATTTAAATATAGAGCGTAGTAAAATATGGATAACTTGGGATTTAATTTTATGAATGGAGCATTTCGATTAGCGTCAGCACCGAAAATGTTAATCTCATTCATAGATTGCTCAAATATTGTAATAAATTTTAACCTTTAGCAATTATTCGTATTCTGCACTAACCAAATTAAAATTTATTTTAGCTGCAATTTTTGCTCCGAGATATACTGAACAGCTGCAAATTTTATCATTTTATATTTGTAACACTGAAGCTTAATTCAAAGTTAAACATTATTAACTTTCGTTATTAACTTTGCTTATTAGATAGATTGTTTGCTGTAATATAACACTTTCGCCCAAGTGTACGTCATTGTTATGAAGGACTTAATCTCTCCTTCTGACTGCAAGCATAAAGCTAAATGTACCAACATCGAGAACCATTATTGGTTTGTGCAGTCAACCGACTGTTCTGCTTTACATACGAACTAATTCCAGCAAGCTAGAATTTCCACGAGAGTTTAATTACAAAATTAGCTAAACTTTAAACTTTACAGCTGTGTTCCATTTAAATACTTCTCTTTACATCGAATTAACCACGCGAATTGCCAATTACTGAAATTAGTGGCTACGATTGTGTAAAAATGGTCGCTTTGAAGTGTTAATATACATTTTCTAAATTAATGGTAAACTAAATTAATGGTATATATTCATTGGTTTAATTGTTAATTATTTAAAACTAAGTAAAAGAAGGTTACCTTTCACTCTATTAACTTCAGAATTAGTTTTGTATCTTTGCAGATGCGTATTATGAAAGCCACGCTTTAATTTTCTGTGATTTTTTGAAAAGATAGTCCTAAGTTAATCTTATGTAACATTTCTATCAAACTACAATTTCACTGCTAACGTAATTTTTGGGTACTTGATAATTGGTTTAGTTTCCATTTTTGCGAAACTCTCCGAAATAATACATCGGATTATTTAAGCTGTTAATTGTTGATTTAAAAATCGGCAGTAAATTATGGAAAAGATACAAATTTCGCATACACTCCAGAATAGATCGTCTGCAAATTTAGCCTCCTGCAGTTACTGCAAGTTTAGGATGTTTTACTAACCTGGAAGTTTACCAACTTTCAGAGGCGTCACTTCCGGGAACGTTCTATAAAGTTTCCTCTGAAGAACATAAAAAAAGGTACTGCAAAGGGTAGTTTGCTAAGGGTGAATCGGGTTTGCTTTTTCGCCTAAGAACTTCTGTTAACTTGCGGTGTAAAATGCAGGCTGTGCCATCTGGATGTGAGAGTACCCGTGTAATAGAAAAAATCCGCAAGTTTATTTTTATTTTATTGGATGATAGGATCAAAATTATTTTGAAACATAAGCGATCCATAAGAAATATACGTTTTAACTATGTTTTGAAAAATAAAATAATGCAAAAAAGTGTATATTAAACGACTGGATTGTATGAATTAAGGAAGCAAGGTGGGTATTAGAATATTGCCGACATATACAAATAAGTTACTCACCTTATTTGAATAATTCTGACCCAATGGAAAATAAATATTCAATTTATATGCAGAGTGGATTATATGGCAGGTGACCAACAATGGGATGGCAAAATTTGCATATGGGATAAGATAGGAATACTGCGCGCAAAATAATGTTGTGGTTTGTCGGAATTGAGTTTCTACAAGAACAATAATTTTTATTTCGCTGAAAGGTAAATTTAATGATGCTACAATATTTCAATATTTAATTGTGGATTGTACGATCAGTTTTAATACGATATCATAATTTAATACGATGATCAAAATACATCATCATTATACTACAACTTTAATAAAGCACTTAATAATACTACTATAATTTATATTTCTAAATATTTTAGACCAATGGATAAAAATAAATAATATTCGGTAGATTGCAGAAGATGCTTTTCTACTTTGAGTAAAATTACCATTTAGGAGAAATTCGCCCTCGACAGTAATTCAATGGCAGTCTCAACCAGCAAATTGTTGGTTACGCTATGAGACAAACAAGGGTAATTTAATAATAACAAGGCAAAGAAATCTTGTGAAATCAAATTCATTCCTTTAGAAATCAAAAAGCGAGTGTTGTTAAAAATACATTCGTCAGTCTAATTACAGAACGTTTTTTTTGTAATTACATTTTTTTTATGAGGTGGAATGCAGTTATCCTTTGATCCTTTTATTTAGAGTAATCTTGTATTTTAAAAGAAATTCTGTTCTCAAAAAAAAAAGAAAACAGCTTACTAATAATTTTTTTTCGTTTGATAAATACTATGGATTGCTGCATAACATAGCAGCACTGTTTAAAAGCAAGGATATGTGAAATAATTTCTAAGTAAGTTAAAGATTTTAGAACACACCAGTAAATTGCAATTTTGTCAGTACATATTTTAAATTAATTTTAAAATTTTAAAATCAAAAAGTTAAATGGATTTCATATTTTAAATATTTTTTTAAATTAAATATTTTAAATTGAAAAAATTTACATATGGACATTTAATTTTTTTGCTGAGCACATTAATGATTATTTTAAAATCTAATTCAATTATTTACTTGTAGAATTTTTAGTGGAAAATCAGCAACAAAAAGTATACTGGAGATACCGGGGATCGAACCCGGGGCCTTTCACATGCAAAGCGAACGCTCTACCACTGAGCTATGTCCCCGCACGACGTATTGATTAAATCACTTTTAAGTTAATTTTACCTGTACTTTTGTGATCAGATACTCCGAGCTCCGCTCGTATCTTCAGTGTTCGTCCCAGTTTAGAGATATTACAAGTGTACCCTAATGGGCTGCTATGTAATTATAATATATAATATTATAAATACTGTGCGTAAATTTGAATTTATTTAATTCAAAAAAATTAAATTCACTAAAAAAACTATCACATATTATATCCACTATCTAATATTCTTAAACGCGCAAATCTTGTATGTATATATATATATATATTTGTACGGGTCGTCTTTTTAACGGCATCATAAACGTGGGTGATATTTGCAGGAGTTAGAGATTCCGGTACTCGAAATCGATTGAAATAGGCGTCTACGTTGGGAAAACTCGTTTTAATCTTTTATGAGCGTATGAAAATCCGCAATTTTCGACGTTTAATGTGAACCGAAACAATTGAAAAAAGCGTGCGTCGAGTTAAGGTGACGGCACATTTGGAGGCATCGGATGGATTGAATGGATCTGATCAAATTTGCACCTTTCGGTTTAATTATACGCAGAATTCTGATAACGCGAATTTCTATTAAGCTAGCGACGTGAATTAGCTGTCGGCATGCGTTGGTTCGGTGAAATTAAACACAATCGATCTCACGAATATGTCCGCGCGCCGCCGGTGGATACTGGCCTTTAAAATTTTCTGACGTTTCTCATGTCGGTAATTTTCTGTAAAAAATGACAGATGCGCGTTCGCGTTGACCTAACCCTGC
>JAWQRJ010002961.1:0-12707 GCA_033557515.1 Diorygopyx duplodentatus | reverse complement strand
GTAAAATGACAAACATTCGACAACTTCAACAAAATCCACAAATCTGCAAATTTCACAATTGACAAATGTAAAATCGACAAATGCAAAATCAAGAAAAACAAATCGAACAAATCCAATAAAAAAAAGGAAAATAAACGTTCGACGAAATGGAAAAAATCGAAAAATTGGCAAACTGGCAAAAAAGAACAGAATTCGTAAAATCGGCAAAAGCAGCAATTAACAAAACAATTAACAAAATACAAAAAACCAAATTTGATCAAATTTAAAATAAAACTGATAAAATTGAAAATGAAACAAATTGATAAATTCTGCAAAATCAAGAAAAACAAATCGAACAAAACCAATAAAAAAAAAGGTAAAATAAACATTCAACTAAATGGAAAAAATCGAAAAATTGGCAAACTGACAAAGAAGAACAGAATTCGTAAAATCGGTAAAAATAACAATATTGATAAAATGTGGTAAATTCAACTAAATAAAAAAACAAATTTCATAGTTTGTTGGCAAATTCAACAAAATCGAAGAAAACCAATAAATTTGACAAAACTGACTTAAAAAGAAAAAGTAAAATCAACAAATTCTACAAAATTGGAAAACATCTTAAAAAATCGAGAAAATTCATAAAAGCGAGAAAAACAGCAAAATTGACAAAATGTGACAAATTCAACAGAACACAAAAAAATTGATCAAATTTAAAACAAAACTGATTAACTGAAAAAAAAGTAAAATTGACATATATAAAAATGGAAAATGTTCTTAAAAGTCGACAAATTCAATAAAACTGGTAAAGATGAGCAAAGATGAACTCCACAAAATCGAGAAAAACATCAAAATGACCAAAATTTGGTAAATTCAACAAAATTGAAATGAGTGGATGTGATCACTTACACGACATTCTCTCTCCTAACCCCCCCGATCTATTTTAGGAATAACTTCTAAATGGTGCGACTTAGGACATACGCATGTTTAATAAAATAGACTATAAATTCCATAAGGAACCCAATTGAAAGATAATAATTTGAAATTGCAGCGCTGGAGAGTTTATCTACAAGAATACGATTACGATATACTCTATAAAAAGGCAAACTAAATTCTAATGCAAACGCCTTAAGCAGAATTGAATTAATACACTAAATCAGGAAGATTATTTATCTACCCAAGTTGAAATTGATCCTTACGAAAACCTATCAGAATTAGGAAGTTTAAATAGTAATCAGAATTCAGAACAGCCGGACACTATTCCTATATTAGACGAACCGATTATTTCTAAACTAACTGATTTCTTTAGTAAATTCGGAATACCACATGAAGTAATCAGTGACAATGGAGTAGAATTCAAAAAAAAATAATTCAGGAATTATTAACATTGTATAAAATAAATATTCATTTTACTACAATTGGTCATCATGAATCAAATTCACCAGTGGAAAGATTATATTCCACTTTAGTTGAACATATGAGAATGATAAAAGTGATGAATAAAGACATATCAAATAAAATTGCTGTGAAAAGATCAATACTACTAAGTAGGCTATAACTCTAGTATAAATTATGTAACAAAATTTACCCCATTTGAATTATTATTTGGAAGAATAAAAAATGTAGATCCCATAAATATTGATTATGAGAGAAAATGTTACGAAGATTATGTAGAGAATCATAATAACTTAACTAGAATACTCTATAGAAATATCTTTGAACAAGGACAATGACATAAAGAAAAGGTAATTACTAAAAGAAATGAAACTCGAAATATACCTGAAATCACATTTCAGAGATATATTGGAGAACCCAGCAAAAAGTGCTTTTCTGGAAATATTTACGAAGATCCCTAGTTGATCTTTTTATTCCTTACCTCCAACAATACGATCTTCACAACTTTTTGTTGTCCATTAAAGTAAACAAGATAAGCTGGCTGAAGGCTGCGTAACCATATTGATTTTTTAACCTATTATGTTCGTGCGTTATAGCAACTGCATTTTCTCACATAATTTACGGGTTATTAACCGAAATTAAATGCTGGTCAAGGTGCAAAACTCGATGACAATGTATCAAACCATTTCAGGAACTTTCAAGAAATATTCGCGTACATAAAAACTTATTTCGCAAAAATGTTCGATGGATATGTATGTGAAGAATGCATAATGAATTTTTTAATACAAAACATATTGTTTTCACAACACTGGAAACTTCGCACTTTGTTCTCACTTGATGATAGTAATAAATACCTCGTCTAATCGTTGTTATCTACAATTGTTTTCCACTACTTTTTCTCGACACCCAGGAAAATTGTAGTTTTCATTCGCAATTTCGATGGAATTTTGGAGTCGCCTAGTCGATATTCTGATTGGAGGTATCCAGTGGGGGGTTTCAAATTACCATTTGATAATTTGCCAACTTACCGAAAGAAATCGAAGACCTCCGGTAGACCTTCTCAGTCCTCACATCCAACAGTATGTTCCCCACTAGTTTTTGCCAACACCAACGGAAAATTTCAGTTTTCAAACTGCCAAGGTGTCGACTTCCCATCGATTTTCGAAGTCGCCTGGGTGATGTTCTAATTATGGAAGTTCAGTAGGAGGTGTTCAGGCAATTTTGGTAGCAATTTTAATATGTCGCAACACGTGTAGTTTTTTTTTTCATAAAAAAACGTCAATTCCTTATCATTTTCACGATGTGGCTTAAGTTGATTGTGCCAATAAAATTATTAGGCATTGTCGTGATTGTTTACACTACTTATCTGTCTTATCGACGACGGTATAACTGGAGACGATTGCTCTAAAGAACGCAGTAGTCGAAAAAGTTTTGGTGGGTAAATTAAATTTCTTTAGAAAGGGAAACGATGGATAATGGGAAAGTTATTGACGAAAAAAGCGAAAAAAACAAAGAAGAAAATAAAGAAGCAAAAAGTGTTGATAATAATGTCTTAGATGTGTAAGTTTTGCCAAGGTTTAGTCGTTAGAATTCTTGTTGCAAGTAGCGAATTAAAAAGCCCAATTTTTCTAGGAAATTCACCAAAAAGAAAGAAGATCCTGATGTGTTGGAAAAACTTGCAGGCGAGGAGGAGAAACAAGAATCTAAATCAGTATCGTACTTCACATTAGTACGTACAAAAATTTTAAGAAATAACCTATTGTAATACACTTCCTCTTACAGTACAGGTACTCAACTCTTTTAGACAAATTTTTTATACTGGTCGCGATCATTTGCTCTTTGATTGCCGGAGTGGGCACTCCGATCATGATGATTTTCTTCGGCGACGTCACCGGAGACATCATAAAGTACGCTTCCCTGCTATACGAAGAGTCACTCTCAGACGAAGCCCGTCTGGAAGCCAGAGACGAACTGATATCTGCTGTCCTGTACATGCTGACGGCATCCTGCATTTTGGGTGCTTTAACAATTGTGTTGACTTACGTATCTACAGTGCTTTTCGGTTGGTCCTGCATCAGACAAGTAAGTACTACGCAAAACACCTGAACAGACATCAGTGATGCAGAATAAACAGCAATAAAAGAGTTTCCAAAAGGAATTCGAAGACCTTCCAGTCGATCTTCTTAGACCGTATCACCAGTAAATCGTTACTCACTACTTTTTGTTCCAACCAAACGAAATTGTAATTTTCCAACGGTCATGGTGTCGACTTCCGGTGGATTTTTGAAGTCATCCAAGTAATGTTTGCATTACGAAGGGATAGTAGGATGGTTTTAGAAGCATTTTGTTTACACCAATGCATTAGGGAATGTTTAAATTATCACAATGTGCCTTTCCAAAAAAAAAATATGAAGTTCCCTGGTTGGTCTTCTTATTCCTTACGTACAACAGTACGTCCTTTATAACTTTTTATTTACACCAATGAAACTTTTAGTTTTATGATGCTTTATCTCGGTAGATATCCAAAATTCGTCACAACTACTTGAAGAGCGTTCTGAATCAGGACATTTCATGGTACGATACGAACAGGGTAGGCGATTTTTCGAGTAGAATCACAGAGTAAGTTAGACATAGCATAAGTTAGTTAGACATAAATTCAAGTTCGTCGTTGTAGATTCACCTCTAAATGAATTTTTTGTGCTTTCTTTGCAGCGATTTGTTGAAGATCGAAGAAGGCATCGGTGACAAAGTGACGACTTTCGCTTTCTTCGCAAGCACTTTCTTCGTCGGACTGATCATAGCTTTCGTTTACGGCTGGGAGCTCACTCTGATATGCCTGATTAATTTTCCGGTGAACGCCGCGGCTCTGGGTTTCATAGCCTGGCTGACCAGCAGGTTTTCGCAAAAAGAATCGGATTCGTACGCAGCCGCAGGAGCCATAGCCGAAGAGGTGCTGAGTGCGATCAAAACGGTTTTCGCTTTCGGCGGACAGAGGAAAGAAATCGAGCGGTACAAAGAGCATCTTGCGATCGCTTGCAAGAACAACATGAAAAGAGCTTTGCTGACCGCCCTGAGCAACTCCATAATGTACTTTTTGATGTTCGCTTCTTACGCCTTATCGTTTTGGTACGGGATCAAATTGATTATTTCCGATAGAGATCTGAAAGAAGAGGAACAAACTTACACGCCCGGAACTATGATCATTGTATTTTTTTGTGTGCTGATGAGCACTTTCACTTTAACTATGTCTGCACCGTACTTTCAAGTTTTCGGCACGGCTAAAGGTGCCGCAACGAACATATTTACCGTCATCGACAGCGTGCCGAAAATAAATTTGTCCAGAAAGTCGGGGAAGCGCCCACGAAGCTTTAAAGCCAACATAAAGTTCGAGGTAGTGAACTTTAGTTACCCGGCGAGGAAAGATGTCCCAGTTTTGTTCGATGTGAACCTAGAAATCCAACCTGGAGAAACGGTGGCCTTAGTGGGCACTTCCGGTTGCGGAAAATCAACCTGCATCCAATTGCTGCAACGATTCTACGACCCCACATCGGGCAAAGTACTTGTGGACGATGTCGACGTGAGAGAGTTCGATTTGGAGTGGTTCAGGGAGCAAATCGGGGTGGTCGGACAAGAACCCGTGCTTTTTGCAACTAGCGTAGCCGAGAACATCCGCTACAGCAACCGAACGGCCTCCCAAGACGACATAGAGAAAGCTGCGAAAAGAGCTAACGCTCACGGATTTATCACCTCGTTACCGGACGGATACGATACGTTGGTGGGTCAGAGGGGGTCCCAGCTTTCCGGTGGGCAGAAGCAGAGGATTGCCATCGCGAGGGCTTTGGTGAGAAAGCCGAAAATTTTATTGCTGGACGAAGCGACCTCCGCACTCGATACCGAAAGCGAATCCCAGGTTCAAAGGGCCATTGATTCGGTAAGAAAAAATCTTGTTTGAAAAATTTGAAATCATTTCCCTAATGATTTTAGATCAGCAAGGAGTGTACGACGATTATAGTAGCCCACAGGCTGTCCACCATTAGGAACGCGAATAAAATCATCGTCTTCTCCAACGGCAGGATCGTGGAGACTGGAACGCACGAGAACTTAATGAACATCAAAGGATCTTACTACAATTTAGTACGCAATCAAATTTCAACTACCGACAGTGCAGATATTGGGGAATCCACATACTTAAAAAGCACCGACGAGGATTTCGAAACAAACGATAAATACGTATCAGAAGTAAGTTATCTTTTTTCCCTTCTTAAAAATCCAAAAGAATTATTTCCGTTCTATCCGCAGGCTGCGCAAAACACACCGGACGAAACAGGAAATAAAATCTCCGCTATTTTTAACGTACTCGCACTGAACAAACCGGAATGGTGGCAACTGACCATCGGAGGTATTTCAGCTCTGATTTCCGGTGCCGCCATGCCGGTGTACGCCATCGTTTTCGGTGACGTCCTGGGCGTCCTCTCGAGCACCGACAACAACTACGTCAGAACCGAAGGGAACATGTACAGCATGTACTTTTTGATCATAGGAGTAGTGTCCGGTCTGTCCACCTTCTTCCAATGGTACATGATCGGTATTGCAGGGGAAAAACTGACCAAGAGAGTCAGGGCTTTGATGTTCGAGTCTTCTCTGAGACAAGAAGCCGGTTGGTACGACAGAAAAGAGAACGGGGTCGGAGCTGTTTGCGCCAAGCTATCGTCCGACGGGGCCAACATCCAAGGAGCCTCCGGGCATCCCGTAATCATAGTTCTCAATTCCATGTCCACATTACTGATAGCCGCCGGGATATCTCTTTATTTCGAGTGGAGATTAGCGTTGGTTTCGCTCTCTTTCGTGCCTTTGGTCATTTTGGGAACTTATCTTGAACAGGCATTCGCGCAGAAAGATACTTACGGAAGTAAAAGTGCCATAGAAATATCTACGAAGGTATTAGGGGAATTCGCAGATTATTTTAATTTTTTTTTAACTTTGATTATTTTATAGATTGCCGTCGATGCCGTCAGCAACATAAGAACTGTTGTTTCGCTCGGCTGCGAAGATATATTTCAAAAACTGTACACGGACGAAATGGCTCCGCACTACAAGAAAGGCAAACAGAGCGCTCACATACGCGGGGTTGTGCTTGGTTTATCAAGAAGTACTATGTTCTTTTCGTACGGTGTAGCTTTCTATTACGGTGGCGTAATGATAGCAGAGGAACATCTGGATTATACTAAAGTTTTCAAGTTAGTATCTAACAATATAAAACTTCGCATACATTATCCTCAGAAGATTAGAAATAAGAGCCAATTTACAACAAAAATTGAGAAATCATGGAAGGATTTACTGGTCTTCTAAGGATAATAAATTCCAAAACCCCATCTTCAGAGCTTCAAAATTCGATTTTGTTCCTTCCAAAAAACGTTCAACTTCCTTATCGTTCGCAATGTTGAAACACCGTCGCGACTAAACTGAATAATTTTCAGAATTTCCGAAGCTCTCATCTCCGCAGCTTGGACGGTAGGAAGCGTAATAGCCTTCGCTCCGAACTTCCAAAAAGCCATCATAGCCGCACACAGAATGGCGGCCCTAACCGGCAGAGAACCGCAGATTACCGACTGCCGCGCCACTCACACCGAATGGCAGAAGGGAAAAATCACGTACGAAAAAGTCGACTTCTCGTACCCCACGCGAGAGAACGTCCAAGTCCTGAACGGCTTGAACCTCGAGATCGAAGACGGGGCGACGGTGGCGCTGGTCGGACCGAGCGGTTGCGGAAAATCCACCGTAATCCAACAGCTCCAACGATTCTACGATCCGACTTCCGGAAGTATTTGCATCGACGCCATCGACTTGAAGGACATCAAGATAAGCGGTTTGCGGGCGAAGCTGGGGATCGTCTCGCAGGAACCGAACCTGTTCGATAGGACCATCGACGAGAATATAGCGTACGGCGACAACGGCAGGACGGTGCCGATGGAGGAAATTATAGCCGCGGCGAAAAAGGCTAACATACACAGCTTTATTGCTTCGTTGCCGCTCGGATATTCGACGAACTTGGGAAGCAAGGGGGCTCAGCTGTCCGGCGGGCAGAAACAGAGAGTCGCGATCGCCAGAGCTTTAATTAGGAACCCGAAAATTTTATTGTTAGACGAAGCCACGTCCGCTTTGGATACGGAAAGTGAAAAGGTAAATAAAGCCAGATTAAGTAATCAAAGTTTATTTATGGTTTTATGATTGTAATAGGTTGTTCAAGAAGCATTAGACGATGCGAGGCAAGGAAGAACTTGTGTGATGATCGCCCATCGGTTAACGACGATTCAAGATGCGGACGTGATTTGCGTAATGGATAAAGGAAGGGTTATAGAACGAGGGACACACGAGGAATTATTGCAACTCAAAGGGCTGTATCATAGACTGTACAGTATACAACAAGGATCTACGTAGCGCAGCAAACTCAGGCGTTAACCATAAAGTATTATATTTATTTGATTTTGTACTTTATTGCATGTGTACTTGACTTTTATGTGCGTCAAAATAAACCTTTGAACGTTTCTCCTCTGTGAAGTTTTAGTTTTTATACAAATAGTTTTTATGCAAAATACCCAGTCTATCAATGTCAAATTTGCATAACGGACGTACTTTTAACAAAAGCCAGCAAACTTGAATAATAAACACTTAGAAACGTGAACGTAGTGATGAAACCGTCGAATGTACTGTGCTGTTTACGATACCTTTTATCAAGGAGATGGTTGTTGAATTTTCCATTATTATTTCAATTAGATTATTAATAAACTCTATGTTGTAGAATACATAAAACAATAATAAATTTTAATATAAAATTTCATCAATAATACTAATTGATAGGGCCTGGATCTTTATTTATTTAAAAACGGCAAATATTTAAATATAATATTTAACAAAAAAGGTGAAATATTTATTAAAAACGCAATATACTTACTAAAATTTTTTAATACACAAAAGACTAGAAATGATACAATTTACAATTAATTAAGTTTATATTAAAATCATTTGTTTACACTGCATATAAATGTTTTTTTTTAATGATCGAAAGTAAAACTTCTTTGATTATCTCGAAACAAAGCTTTATATCGCGGGAAGCTTCTTCGCACATCACTTTAAGTAATTGGAGTATCATATTATTATATAATATATCCACTATAAATTTCTTTAAAAACTGCACATCTAAAATGAAAATTGAATTTTTGATCGTTTTTTTAATATAGAGAGATACAGGTGTGTTTAATGGTGGGTTATGTTATGAAAAATCTCGTAACAAGCCGAATCCGTCTCCTTTGCGTCGCTATTTAAATGTAGAGTCCTCTGCCAGCACTATATTGAGAAAAAAACCATTTTTTCTGGAATTCACATATTTTTCCGTTTAAAGTTTAAAATATACTTTTGAAAGTATTTATTACACGTAATTTAAATTTTAGAATATATATAGCAATTCATTATATATCTAGCATCACTTCAATTATGTAAACCAATCTCCTATGACGCAAAATGACAAGTTCAGTGTCCTACGCCCACAGTTAGATTAAATTAGCATTATTAATTCATTACAAGTAAAATAACTTTAAATTACCTACTTTATGGCGCATTGTTGGTTGCCAAACACAATAAAAAAGATCCGAAGATACAATGAAAACCAAGAGCAGTGCGAGGACACTGGATATACGGTTTTCTCTTTATAACTGTATATAAAAACAATTTTGTAATGTTTTGGCCTTTCGTCCATTTTACATTGCAGGTAGAGTATTGGAAAGAAAAGACACTCAAAGTATATGAAGCGTAAGTAGTTCATATGCCATATAGCATTGAATCTAATATAAAATCCTGGGGTCCCAATATCAAATCCAGGGTATATTTCTAGCATGAGAAACAGCAGTGTGACTGGGTTTTGTCAATTTGGCTTATGATAAGTTAATATAGTTATCGATTAGAGATTAAGGTATACAAATTGTACTAGATAGCACACTCCAGACATATCCAGTCGTTACAGCACTAAAACTGCTGTAAAGTGTACATTTGTATTTGTTCCATCTTTTTAGTTTTAGCTGATTTATTGTATTTTGGTTATAATTGGTGTGCTAGTAGATAGTGTGCTTTATTACTATTGGTGCTACATAACTTCGGATAATCTACAGAATTTAAATAGTGAACTTACATTATTGTTTGTTAACAGCAAAATTTTAATCTTCAAATTATTTCATTAGGCACCTTAATATACGCAGATGCTTCAAAAGTGCTGTGCGCCATCTTCCAGATATAACGTTGTGTCCAGATACTTATCCACACATTTTAGCATCGGTTATTCTATTTAGGCACTACTACGACTGAGTCCCATATTTATATAATACATTTGCATAACCCTACCTGCTAACATGCAAGCCCAAACACAAGATAATAGCCACCAATTTCAACACTTGCTTTGGCTCGCTCAATCATTTCTTCCACTGTAGCACGGTCATAGTACTTATGCTATGCGCGAGTAATTGCTCGAATATCATAGCAGCATCGTTTGACCAGTACACCATAACATTCACGAATAATAAAGGCAGACTTCCGCGTTATCTTGAGTTCATATGATTAATGACATCTTTACATATTAATCATAAACTTTTCCAATAACGCCATTTTCTTGCAATTTACAGCGGTCTAGGTAAATGGTGTAAACAACGGCTTATGTAGGTAGATAACCAATTGGAATGTATTATTCAAAAAAGCTCTATACAAGCCTACACAGCTTGATGATTGGTGCAATTAAGCGCATGTTGATTGCTAAATGTATGCGAAAAGCATCAGTGTAAGCGACAACATTCAAAATGCGTTCGCTAGTGTAACAAAAATATTACCTATTTTCAATTAATGTATATTACATATGATGCATGAAAACTGCACTAAGTAAATTTGCTTCTGTAAATTATAAACAAACTATTCTCTAAAGCCAAGCAGTCATAAAGTTTTTGATTATCCAAGAAATAACTCAACACAATATTTCGTTGGTTTGAAAATATATATTAAAAGTTATATACATATATTTACATATTTACATGCACAGATTTTTCTTTGTATTTACATTCTCAATTAATTCTTAGCAAGGAATCAATGAGGAATCGGGGAGGAATACCTTTGACATCCCTCCCTCTTCTCCTTCATTCTCCTGTTTTGGAACCATACTTTTATGGTTAAATCAGGCAACTTCAGTTCTCTGGCTATCTCAGCACGACGAATCCTATCGATGTATTTGCTCACTTTAAACTCGTTTTCCAACGCTATCAGCTGGTCCGGTGTGTAAGCTGTTCGTTTCCGCTTTTGCTTCAACGGGGCGGATGTAGTTGAACTGGTCACTGGCGAAGAAGTCGGGACGTAGAAATTTTCTATGAAAACAAAATATCCATTTAGTCTTAATTGTAAGTTAAAATTAAACAGTTAAAATCAGCAATTAAATGAATGGAGAATGCTTGGAACGATGATGAAAATATAATGGCAGAAATAGCCACAATTGCAAAAATATACGGAAATTTACTGCGAAGATGATAAACGAAATAGTCTCATAGAGATTATCTTTTTCTATACCAAAAATTAAAACCTACTAAAAGGCTAAAATCATCTGAGATACTACAAATACAAAAAGAAAATGGGCTGATCATCCGGAATGAAGTATTGGTGTTTTGATTTTATAACTGTTAAATATTTAACTTACCGTATACAGGGATGAAATTGGGTATCTCCGAAATTGGGCAACCCGGCAGCCATGTTGCATTTGTATACTGGTGCGCGACTGGTACCCCTTGAGGAATAGACGTACTGAAATCTTGTACCGAAGATTGACTATATCCAGCTGCAGCTATGCCACTATAATTGCTGTCGCAGTTCCCGCTAGCATCTTCGTCAGACCATTTCATTAAACTCTGAAAATAATTCAAATATCATAAGTATAAAGTTCAAGCTAAAGCAATCAATTGTGTTTCTGTGCTTTTCTGCACACATTTTCGGGACTTTAGGTTATGCTACGAGAAGTGTTAACAAATTGAAACTTTAAAAAACAGTATTACCAACCCTCCTTACTTTACGATTCAACATGGAAACCTCCTAGACGGTCAAATATAATTGCTAAATAAAACAGTGACTATTACCTGTAGCGCCTCCGCGACTATAGCATCGAGTTGGTTTTCCCCGTTGGGCTGCCATTCTGACTGTGCGTTACTGAAGACCATTTCGGTCTTCACTACGCTATCACCATACAACGGGGTAGTAGGGTTCATTATGCTAATTTCAATTGGTACGTTTATTCGTGTAGAAAATTGTTGAAGAACTGATGATCTTCAGACGTGAAACCACCCTTATCTACCCCGTACCACCCCTGGGCGTTTTGGCCTTGAACCAATGACATACCAAGTGGGTAGGTGGGAGGGGGTGTCACTAATTGTTTTTCCAGCGAAGAATTCCTTTCGAGTTTTACAATGGAATTGTTATATCACTGTATTTGTTTCCATTAATTTTTACACTTTTTTATTACCTGATGTCTATTTTTAGAAGTGAACTTGCAATTGCAATGCAAGAAATACTTTAAGAAATTAAGGAATTATAATTTTATGATATATGTATGTTGTCGTTCGGATAGATGAGATTTGTACTGAATTAATTATACACCTTGATCAGAGCAAAAAATGGTCCATTTATTAAGTAGCTGGTTATTATTGGCAATACAATTAAGATACAAAATATCACTAATAATGAAATATAAAACTGTTTTATTAAAATGAATTGATAGTTACCCATTAGAATTACCGTCTTTTCAAGAATTCTCCCTAACCGAGGTTGCCAAAATGAAGAGTATCTTATAAATATTTGAATTTAGAAAATCATTCAATAAACATAAGTGCAATTACACAATTCTTTTTAAAATACTTTATTACAATGTCGCAATCGATGTTTATTGTTTATTAAAAAAAAATAATAACCTTGTCAGAGAATTGCTAACCTCAGAACGTAGGTAAATAATTTTATTTATCGAAAATACCGAATAACCTTTTTGTGCTATTGCAAATAAATATTCAATATTTTTCAAATATACAATTTTAGTTGCATATTCTGACCATAGTAGTTTTTATTTCGTAAATTGTTTCAAGCTTTAATTACCTGTGATACGGATATTCAAAGGTGGAAATTTGGTTTCCAAAAAGAGCGCGTTTAAGAAATCTTTGAAAGACACCTCAAAATCCGCAAACGTACAACAATGTTCAAATTGCGTATTTTAGAGTATGAAACGGTAGATGAAACACATTTGTATTTGATGTTTTCTCAGTAAAATA
>JAWQRJ010002960.1:0-12707 GCA_033557515.1 Diorygopyx duplodentatus | reverse complement strand
CCGGAGATTATTACTTCCCCTGCCTCTATTGGTCCCGGAAACCAAAAAAGCGAGGAATCAATAAAAAATCCATTGATGTAGGTGTGGTAAAATATTTTAGGTTACCTACCGTCTTTAATTTGACCCAAATGCAAGAGCATATCACCTGGGTGTGATATGCTTATACCTCCTTCCTCTAGTGGCTGCGTCGGAATATAAATAATACTGGCAACTAAAGCGATAAATACGCTATCGATTGATTGGATTGAATTTTTATCGTTGGGGCCGACAGATAGGTTGTCTATAATAGCAATGTATCAGTCGGTGAGGAAGGAAACTGGCAACCTGGTATAGGGAAACTGTGTTCATTTAGATGGTTTAAATCTCGGGTGATCTCGCCCCATGAAGGAGTTCTATCTGTTGAAGTATCAATAAGAATTTTAATAACAATACATAAATCGATCGATTTTTAGTAAGGTTAGTAAAGTAAAATTAAATGCAATTAATGTCTCTTATTTCAATATAACAATAATAATGTATTATTCACTTTGAAAAATGAACTTTAATCACTATTCCTGCTCAGAATATCCTTTTTTAAAACAAAACAATTAAACAATTTTATCAAAAAT
This sequence comes from Diorygopyx duplodentatus, assembly GCA_033557515.1. Taxonomy (NCBI): domain Eukaryota; kingdom Metazoa; phylum Arthropoda; class Insecta; order Coleoptera; family Scarabaeidae; genus Diorygopyx; species Diorygopyx duplodentatus. The sequence continues at coordinate 12,099 of JAWQRJ010002960.1, read as the reverse complement.
GGCGGCCATTTTGGGTCCACCATTCTGAATTTCGAATTAACAAAAGTCTTCGGGGTTCACGTCTTTATCGAATTCTTGTTGGTTTTCAGTGACGACTTCCAAAGGATGAAACATTATATGTGTTAAACTTTTCTTCAGCAAATCAACTTGGCTTTGAGTTTCTACGCTTACTATGCGACTCTGCGGCAGAATAGGTAGTGAACGGAAGGTTTAAATACCATTCAACTTTTGATTACTGTACCAAGTGTATCACGTTTCGTCTAAATAAATTTGTAATGCAGAGTGATGAATCTCAGATATTTTTGAGGTATTAGAACCTCTCTCGTCCAGAGAACTAACAAAAGCCAACCAGCGCTTACGCTACAGGTGGTTACAAAGTCGCACATGGCAAAAATGCCCTTTGCACCATGTCGTAGTGTCTCGTGGCCTCTCTCCTGTAGAGCCTGTAGTGGGGCTGCACTGCTTTGGCAGTACAGTACCAGTAGGAATAAATACAACCGATCCCGACCTAAGCTTCAGTCTCTCAAGTGAGCTCAGCCATGTCCGTCATATACCGGGTGTTCGTGAACGGCGTGAATCGGCGGGTCGTTTCCGCTCTGCCCGGAACGAGGCGCCAGAGCACGCAGCCCAAACCCGAATTGGCCGCCAGCAAATCCGGAAATGCCTTCCTCAGATCCTCGTGCGTCGACGTCCCTATACCGGACTCGCATTTCGCGCAGTATGCCATGGAATTCTATGGGGAGTTTCATGATCGAGTGGCACTGGTAAGAGCTGCACCCAGATGGACTCAGAATAATAAACGGGGTTTGTCTTAAATCCGTTTGCTAGAGGCTATTTATAAGCTGAAGGTTTCAATTTGCAAAGTTGTGCGATGCGGACGGCTTTTGTTTTTGTGCAGACGGGAACATGTGGGTGGATGCAATGCTATGTTTCGTAATGAGATATAATTGCATTTCCTTCCTGAAAGTTTTGGGAAACAATCGACATTAAGTTGAGATAAATAAGTGCTCAAATTGATTGTTTTTTTCGTCTGGGAAACACTATAAACAACTAATAATAACAGCCTGTAATAGCAATCATAGTTGTCGAGAAAAAAGTGAACACCGCATTTTACCTTGAATTATTCAACAGGCAACATGCACTCGGTAGAACAATAAGGTTGAAAAGTACATTCATGCATATTTATGACAATAGTTACTCAGTCAGTCAATGAAGTTTTTATGCACAACCTACTTCACTTTTACAGTATTACTCCCCTGGCAACAGCAATTACAGTAGCATAGAGAAAGTAATGGGAATAGCATATGGTTACTGCAACACAGTTTTCTAAAACATAATATGTTGAAAACATATGTTATCCATAATAGTACAATATTCCAGCGTTGAATGTCCGTATCATCAAGTTTACAGCAATGTAAAATAAATTGTTTCACTGTCACATTAAACATGAAAAATAGTACCTATTTTTCATGTTTAATGTGACAGTAAAAACCGAGATATGATATCTCACATAGTTCACTGGATATTTCAAATTTTACCGAGGCGTTCAGTTTACAACAAAAAATACACCATTGTTCATGTTTAAGGAATTCAAAAGTGTCAACATGCAGGTATTGCATTTAAAAAAAAAAAGTTGTCGCTTCTGTACTTTTCCTGAATACTCTATAAAGAGAAAAATCATTTTATGTTAAACAGTTTAAAAAAGTGAATAAAAATCCGTGGAGTTCAAAAATGTTATGGAGGGTGTTCCATTTATTTACAAAACGAACCCTTCAGAATAAACAAAAAGTATAGGCAGTACTTATTTCTTAGAATATTTTTTTGACTGTCAGAAATAATAAACCATAATAAATAATCTCAAGACCAACATAACAATTAAAAGCAATGTTAAACCTTTATTTACTAATGTATATTTTTGGCACTAAATCTTATAATCCCAGGTCCAAAGTACAAAACTCGTAAAAACTCGTCAATTAGAACGATAAAGATCGTCTCTAATCCAGTCGGGTGAAGGTATTTGGACCACACTCGTTGTTTTTTGTCTTATCAAAGAAGAAACAATAGGTTAATATAAATTATTGAGCATACACGAGTCTGTGATGCAACAGCTTATTATTTGAATCCTGCAATTAAGGGTCATCAATAAAACGGACTGACTGCAGCAAATCAAGTCGGTCATTGCAGTGACGCACACATGCGAAACCAACCTTAAAACTACTGTACATATTTGCGTTTACAGGCATTTGTGATTATCTACAAATTGGAATAACTCTTACATTTCATTTTTCTTATCTATTTACTGGATAATTGCGTAGGTATTAACTTGCATGAATCGTGAGATAAAGTGACCTAAAAGTAACTTGAGGAAATGCACTTTGATAATAAAAGGAAAGCGTAAAAAGCCAGTTGTATTGATAAATAAAAAAAATGCTCTTTGCAGGAATGTGGTTTTACCGGTAGGAAATACACCTTCGACGAGGTGCGAATCAAATCGAAGAACTTGAGCAGATCCTTAAGAAAAAAGCTAAAGTTGCAAAGGGGGGATGTCGTCGCCTTACTATTGCCCAACATTCCAGAGTTTCCGATTTGCATACTGGGCACACTCCTTGCAGGATTGACGTTGACGACATTGAATCCAGCTTACACGCCAGGTAAGTAATTTATGAGTTAGGCTTAATTAAGCAGCTAACTTAAACTAATTGGTTAACTGGTAACTGATTTAAAATAAAAATACTTTTCAGTTCACTTTTGTTGAGTTTCACACAATTTCAGGTATTCAAAGCTTTCAGGTATTGCTGACTTTCAATTGATCTCGTTTCCTTGCAATGAAAATATCATTATCTGCACTAAGTGTATTCGATAATTCAATTTTACGGCAGTGTTTTTTATACTTAACATGGAAGTGAAAAAAATAAAATAAAAGGAGAAAATATAATATCTCATTTAGTGCACGAGATATATCTTTTTTTGAAGCACTGCAAAGTTCCCCTTTAAAAAATTGTGCAATTAATAAAGGCCTCCCTTAATGTCAGGTATTCAAAGCTTTCAGGCATTGCTGAGTTTCAATTGATCTCGTTTCCTCGCAATGAAAATATCATTTATCAGCTGGATTCGTGTATTCGTGGATTCGGATAATTCAATTTTATGACAGTATTTTTTATACTTAAAATGAAAGTGAAAAAAATAAAATAAAAGGAGAAAATATAATATCTCATTTAGAGAATTATGTAATTAATTAAGACCCCCCTTAACTCCAGGTATTCAAACATTTCATAATACACGGGTGTATATGAGAAAATATAAAAAAGAATTACTCTTGTAGCACTTTTCCTACAGGGGAAAATTATTTTATTTTATAGTTTGACAAACTGCATGGCGTATCTATTTAACCAATTAATTGTGATTGACGAATATACTCGTCATGGAGAAATGCGGAAAAAGTGTAGTTACAATTTGCTATTTAAATTGTAATTTTAAGATATTAAAAAAAATGTTTTGAAATAAATTAAAATATATTCGTAAATTTCAAGATGTTTGAATGAATATTTGGCGACCAAGACGAAATAAAACAAAAAAATATGATAAATAATTATTATGAAAATAATTTATACAGATAATTTAGTTTTGAAATTCACTTTTCAAGAAATTTCGTTTTATCTCTAGCTAGATAGATTTTAAGAAATTTTGTTTTATCCGTACTAGATAGATTTCAAGAAATTTAGTTTTATCTGTATCTAGATAGATTTTAAGAAATTCAGTTTTATCTGTGTCTATCTATCTAGATACAGACAGAACTAAATTTCTTTAAATCTATCTAGATACTAATAAAACTAATTTTCTTAAAATTTTGTTTTCAAAAAAATTCGTCTTATCTCTATCTGGATAGATTTCAACCAATTTAGTTTTATCTGTACCTAGTTAGATTTCAAGAATTTTTTTTCTGTATCTAGATACATTTGAAGAAATTTAGTTTTATATGTACCTAGATAATTGCAAAAAAATAGTTTTATGTGTATGTAGATAGATTTCAAGAAATTTAGTTTTACCTTTATCTAGATGATTGCACGAAATTTGGTTTTATCTGTATATAGATAGATTTCAAGAAATTTTGTTTTATCCATATCTAGATACACTTCAACAAATTTAGTTTTATCTGTATATCTCATGGAGAAATGCGGAAAAAAATGTCGAACGTGACAGACAAACGCCATATCATGATTCTGAATAAATACTAAAAATTGGGAATAATTTTGTAAAAAGTGGACGAAAATACAGTGGAATAGTTATTTTGGAGGCACTAAATGGTAAATCGTAGTAGAAAATCACTGCTGTAATAATTGCCAAGCGTGGAAAACCAGCTGAACGTTAAATGTAGGATTGTAAACTAAGAATAAAAAGAATAATAATAATAAAAATTTGTATCTAGATACATTTCAAGAAATTTAGTTTTATCTGTATCTAGATAGATTTCAACAAATTTAGTTTTATCTGTATCTATGTATCTAGATACATACATAACTAAATTTCTTGAAATCTATTGTAGATACTGATAAAACTAAATTTCTTGAAATTTAGTTTTGAAATTTACTTTTCAAGAATAGATCTGGATAGATTTCGACCAATTTAGTTTTATCTGTAACTAGATAGATTTCAAGAAATTTAGTTTTCTCTATCTAAACAGATGCAAGAAATTTATTTTTGTCTGTAGCTAGATAATTGCAAAAATTTTGTTTTATCTGTATCCAGATAGATTCGAAGAAATTTAGATTTATCTGTGTCTATCTGTTTAGATACAGACAAAACTAAATTTCTTCAAATCTATCTAGATACTGATAAAACCACCCTTAATTTCAGGTATTCACACATTTCATAAAATACAGGTGTTGCCTAAAAAAATTGACTAGTTTCCTATGGGAGAAAATTATTTTATTTCATAGTTTGGCAAACTGAATGGCGTATCTGTTTAACGAATTAACTGTAATTGACGAGTATACTCGTCATTCGGAAAAAGTAGTTACCATTTGCTAATTAAATTGCAATTTTAGTGAAAACTAAAGTATATTCGTAAATTTCAAGATGTTTAAAATATTTGGTGACCAAGACGAAATAAAACAAAAAAATATATAAATTATAAATTATTATGAAAATACTTTATACAGATAATTTAGTTTTGAAATTCACTTTTCAAGAAATTTTGTTTAATCTGTATATAGATAGATTTCAACAAATTAAGTTTTATCTGTATCTAGATAGATTTCAAGAAAATTTAGTTTTGTGTATGTAGATAGGTTTCAAGAAATTTAGTTTTATCTGTATCTGTATATCTAGATACAGACAGAACTAAATTTCTTGAAATCTATCTAGATACTGATAAAACTAATTTTCTTGAAGTTTGGTTTTGAAAGTTAGTTTTCAAGAAATTTTGTTTTATCTGTATCTAGATAGGTTTCAACAAATTTACTTTTATCTGTATTTAGATAGATTTTAAGAAATTTACTTCTTATCTGCATCCCGATAGATTCAAAGAAATTTTGTTTTATCTGTATCTAGATAGATTTCAACAAATTTAGTTTTATCTGTATCTAGATAGATTTTTTGAAAATTAGTTTTGCGTATCTAGATAGATTTCAAGAAATTTAGTTTTATCTGTATCTAGATAACTGCAAACAAATACACCAACTCAACCCAGTATATTTTAATCAAATGAGATCCCCATCAAATTGGACACGTGTTTTACAGTTTTCCGAAATTTTGTCGCAGGTGTGGAGGGGGGAGGGGTGGGTTGGCGCACCTTGTATAGTGTGAAGGAAGTAGTTCTTTTATTTCTACATATTTGTTTTCTTTTGGTAATCATCACTAAGCCACCTCGACTGGGATTTTTCCACCGTCTTGCAAATCAAGTATACTTGCTCAAAAAAAATTGGTTTAGGGTACAGTGAAGGTATTCCGTTGATTTTAAAAGATTTCTGGCTACGATAGGAGATATGAATTTTCTAATATTTTGGGGTGGTTTTTATCACCCTGAACGGTCTTCCAAATCGAGCACCCTTGGATTAAAAATTAGTTTAGACTACAGTGAAGGTTGTGTTGATTTTAAAAGATTTCTAGGGCTACCATTGGAGATATGAGTTACAACATAATCCTATACTATTAAACGCGCTAATCTTGTATGTATTCCCTAGATCCGGAAGACGGCTTTAAGTTGCCGGCCGATATTTGCAGGATTTCAACAATCCTGTGAATCCAGGAATCGAGATATGTTTCGACTTTCAGTAAAATCATTTTATATCATAAATAAATCAAATTGTGAGGGAAACACATGGAAAGCATCGATACAGAACTGCTGGCGGGATCTATCGGCACATGGCAACAAAAAAGTATTTTTTCATCGTTTCGTCATCGCTTTATTTTTGCGACACCAATTTATTCAAAGAGGTCGCCACAGTTAACTGGTTAAAGTATTTCTTCTCCTCCAATCAAAAAATATAATATGCATAATGTTTGTTTACTTTTTTTTTATAAAATATATTGAGTAATCCAGACACATTGAAAAGAGAATTAAAATGAATTAGCATGTACATAGTTTTTTAATTAACAGAAATTAACATTTAAATTATCACCATAGAACAGTCCAATAAACAAATCCATTAAAATAACGACACCAATCGGATAGTTTATGTTAAATTGTTATACAATGATGCAACTTGTAGTTGGTTAAATCACCAACAAAACTTATAAGTAAATACTGTTTAAATCGTTAAAAGTTGCTCACATTTTACTTCATTCGGTACTTTATATAATAAAATAACTGCATAATCTAATCTAATACAATCAAACGTTCTAAAATTGTATGGATGTATTTTATGATCACGAATTCCGTTGCGAAAAGTCTACTTAGAGAGGTCTCATGTTTTGAGCATTGGGAAAAATATTCACTTATCCATGGATGTTTAATTATAATACTTTAAGTATTGATAAAGATCAAAATAATAAATTTGTAGACTGTGCAAAATACTATTGTCATACCTAGATAATCATCTGATGTTATCTATGTTATCCTTTGTGGAAACCGAATTTGTATTGTTTAGTTTATTTACTGCTCACCTTGTAACATTTTTAATAAGACCAGACAAAAAAGGAAAATTATAAACAGTGTGGTTATCTGTATTTTTTGTCTGTCTATTAAATTTATTTTAATGATATATAAACACTGAAAAGTAAATAGTTTATAACCAGTATTTTTCTCTAAAATAATTGTGGCTTTAGATAATTGCTATGTATCAAAGTCTATTTTCGAGTATAACTGCAATTGACCATAATTACAATAACAAGGTCAAATTGTTCATGTTTTCTTTGTTTTATAGAGGAAATTCACAGACAGCTTCTGGATTCTGGAGCAAAATTGTTGATTACAATAAATCCATTATGGCAAAACGCCAAAAATGCCACAGAGTTGATAAAGAGAAAAATACCAATTGGTATAATAAAACAGAAGGTAATTTGTTGATATGTTTCCTAAATTTTGGATAAAGAACTTTTGGTTTGCTTAGTCAGAAGAATCGTTACCCCAAGAAAGTGTACACTTTAAGGAACTTATTGACGAAAAATCAGATGCCTTCGACCACGTGGAATTACCGTCACCAAATGAGACCGTTTTTTTACCTTACTCCAGTGGCACAACTGGCATGCCAAAAGGAGTGATGCTTTCTAGCAGAAACTTAGTTTCCAACATCGAACAGATGGGTTCTCCAGAAAACAGATTTGCAAAATTTCCAACTGGTAACCTGCCAAAATTAATCATTATTTTCACATTTTTGTAAGCACCAATTTTCAATACAGAAACTTCCCAAGATTGTTATCCCTCGATACTCCCAATGTTTCACATCTACGGATTCACATCGGCAATGTGCTTATTGAGGACAGGATGCAAAACCATAACATTGAGCCGATTTACACCAGAATCTTACTTGCAGACCATCATCAAACATAAACCGAATATATTGATGTTGGTGCCCCCTATTGGTGAGTGTTGTTCGAGAGGAAAAAATAAAATTAATTGTGGGGATTTTTAGTTTTGTTTTTAAGTGCACATCCAGCTGTGAAGACTGAATATTTTGAAAACTTGGAGACAACAATGTGTGGAGCCGCACCATTAGGAGCACTGGATGAACAGAAGTTTAGAGATAAAGTGGCTAAACCATGTAAAATTTTACAAGGTAATGCATTTATTATTATTTGAATTTGTTTGAATAGTTTCAGCAATACTATAAAAAAATTTCAATTTTCCTAAGGTTACGGTTTAACAGAAACATCACCAGTGGTCACTCAACTCCCTACATCACTTCAAGGAAAGTACGTAGGTTCTATGGGCCATCCTGTATCCCTAACACAAGTGAAAGTGGTGGACATCAATGATCCAGAACTGAGACACTTGGGACCAAACCAAACAGGAGAACTTTTGGTGAAGGGTCCACAAGTCATGCAGGGATACTACAACAAACCAAAGGAAACTGCAGAAACGATTGTTGATGGCTGGCTCAGAACTGGTGATATGGTGTATTACAACGAAGATTTGATGTTCTTCGTAGCTGACAGGATTAAGGAGCTAATCAAAGTTAAGGGCTTCCAAGTCCCTCCCGCCGAATTGGAGCAATTAATTCGGGACTTTCCAGGGGTGGGTGATGCTGCTGTTATTGGTGTTCCCCATCCAATAAATGGAGAGGCCCCGAGGGCTTATGTGGTGCCAAAGCCTGGCACCAAAGTTGATATTGGAAAATTGCAGGAGTTTGTGGAAACAAGGGTGGCCAGACACAAGAGGTTGTCTGGCGGAGTTTCCATCGTTGAAAGTATTCCGAAGAATGCTTCCGGGAAAACCCTTAGGAAAGAATTGAAGCAGAAGTATGCGAAAGAAGGAATCTAAAGTGATCATTCCAAAAACTGATTTTTTTTTGTATTTATACCTCTTTTTAACGGTTGAACGGTGATGGCATATAGAAAAACCAAAAACGGAATAATGTACATACAATTTATCGCTTGTCAATTACAATAAAAAAAATTAATGTTTTAATTAAAATGTATTATTCTACTTACCTATTTTTATAAGGTTTAATATTCTTTTAAAACACAAAGTTATAACAAGAACGTATATAGTATATTTAAAAATAAAACATCAGTAAAAACCAACAAAATTAATAGTCTAATACCTCTACTAAAATGGACTGTGAATTTCTTTTTTTGTGTCATTATCACTAGAAAAACCGTCTGTGAATGTTTGGTGCTTAATTAACTCTTTAAAGGCCCCATTCGGTATATTAATCAGATCGTTGTAAGTACCCTTTTCCACGATACATCCGTTTTGGAGCACAGCTATCACGTCGGCATTTTGAATAGTCGACAATCTGTGAGCTATGGTAAGGACCGTTCTCCCTTTCATTACACGCTCTAAGGCTTCTCTTACCAAATATTCCGAATGGGCATCTAATGCACTAAAAAATGTAAAAATTACGAGAACTTTATTTCTCAAAATCAAGCAGAAAAAAAATATATTTGGAGGATGTATAATGGATCTATTGGGGCCAATATTTTTTGGAGCAGCTGAATTACTTAAAAAAAGGTTCTTGTGTCTTTCTAGTGCTTATTAACAACCAACTGAAGTTTCTGAAGTAAATTTTGTGTTTGCATAAAATACAACAAGCAAACGTGTAACGTAAGTGTATTTTCCTTTCAGTTTTCAAATATTTCAGTGAAATCTAAGCTATAACTATGTTGATAATCTAAGCTACAACTACGATTGTGCTTACCTTGTTGCTTCATCCAGAAGTAAAATTATCGGATTTTTAATCAAAGCCCTTGCTATCGCCACTCTCTGTTTCTGCCCCCCGCTTAACATTACCCCCCTCTCCCCCACGATTGTTTCAAACTTGTGCGGTAACTTTTCCACAAACTCCAAGACGTTGGCTTCCTTCGCCACCCTTATTAATTCATCTTCGGTGACGTTGGCAGGATTCTCAGCCCCGTACATAATATTTTCCCTGATTGTACACGAGAACAGGATTGGTTCTTGGCTGACCGTACCGACGTGTTTCCTCAACCAAACCGGATTAATATCTTTCACGTTTTTGCCATCAAGCAGAACACTGCCGTTGGTGGGATCGTACAACCTCAGCAGTAAAGCAGCGAGGGTACTCTTCCCGGATCCGCTGGGTCCTACGACTGCCACAGTGCCGCCTGGCATTATTTCTAAGTCCAGATCTTTCAGAACCGCGATATCTCGTCTCGAAGGATAGTTGAAGTCAAGCCTTGTGAACTTTATGTGCCCCTTAGGTGGGTCCGACGGAATTATCCCACTGGTATTCAGTATTTCCGGTTGGCGGTCTATTAGTTCCCATAACCTCGAAGCGGCCCCAATCGATTTGTTCAACTCCGAGTAGAAAGACGACAGACCGCCAACGGACACTCCAATATACGCCGCGTACAGCAGAAACGAAGACAAATTCCCAACCGTTATCGAATGAGAAGACACCATAACCCCGCCGTAATACAGCACCGAGATGATGATTATGTTACCCGAGAGTCCTGTCTAGTAGTAAACAACATCTAAATCCAACTGGGGTGATTGTAGGAAGGCCAGAGTGTTAACTTACCATCCCGTAAAAAAGGGCCCTCGCCTTGGATTCCCTGTAGCCAAGCTGGAGGATTTTCGTAATTTTCGTTTTGTACGATGCCAACTCTTTCGATTCCTGACCAAACGTTCGCACGGTGCGAATGTTCGCTATCCGTTCCTCTGCGACCTGCGTGGCGTCCGCCAAAGCATCTTGGACGTTTCTTGTTATTTTACGGACGAACCGTCCGTATATTACGGCGACAATTGCGATTGGCGGAACAATTGCAAGACCCACCAGAGCCAATTCTGGAGACATATAAAACTGGAAGAAACAATCATTAAAATGTGGTGGGATTGAAAAAGCACTGTAGGCGGTTGAAGGGGGGATTGAAGAAGGAACTGAAGGGGGGATTGAAGAAGGAACTGTAGGTGGGGATTGAAAGAAGAAACTGTAGGGGGGATTGATAGAAGGAACTGTAGGGGGTTGAAGACAGGACTTTTAAAAAGTTCACCTTTTCAGTCCACCTCACAATAAGTTTTCTTATCTACACAGATTCGCAATTTGGGAACAAAGTACTCATCATTGGGAATTCGGAATTTGGTTTACCCTAAGGTTCAGATCGCTTATGCTGAATATGAAATGTTCCACACAAACGTTCGACTATTTATTACGTAGATAGAAAGCTAAACGAATAATTTTTTTTTACACTTTTAACTAAAATAACTTTTTATTAACTAAAATAATGTTAACATCAATTTCAATTCAATTTTAAGATAGTCATGTATTAGATGAGAATGCATTTATTTATTGATTCTGTTCCCCCTAAATCAGAAGAAGTATCATTAGACTGCTTTTTTCCTAAATCCATCAGTTCACAATCGGAAAAACTGGTTGACGAGGTGGAACACTTTGCAATTATTGCTCTACTCAGGCCCTCCGCTAGCCGACTGAGCGTCCGCGTGCAAAACCGGATATGCCGCCCCCACTTCATGTCCATCCTCTGTTTTTTCTTAGTGCGCTTGCACAAAAGGACATTTAGTTTTGTTGTAATAAATCGCGAATTTGAGATATCAAATTAAGAATTTTAAAATCCAATTGTTTGAAATGCCGAGGAATAGTTTGTAGAAGTACATCGCCTCGTTTTTCTAGTTAAACCTTCCTCTGCTGTTGTTCTCTATTTTATGATTTAGGGTTAAAAAGGGGCAATAACGTTCAACATTTGACGTTTTGGAATGTAGATCTCTGACAGTACCGGCGAAGAGTTCACTTTTGTGTACAGAAAAGCCAGATGTCGTCAAGTGCAACGCGGGATGGGCGGGGGACGACAAATTCGAGAAGGGCACGTTTTTGGAATAGAAAGCTAAAACCAAGATGTACAAGCCAAGGGCTTTGTTTCAGATTTTTGTGAAAGCGCTCCGCCCTCGACGTTAGATTAGCAGTTAAATTTAAGATTTACCAACGAGTAGGTGTCCTCCCGCCCAAATACTATCTTCCC